>BDGG01000011.1:460080-510358 GCA_001949185.1 Ramazzottius varieornatus | reverse complement strand
CTAGTTTTACCTCCTGGCGGTCTGGCTAATCTCATTTGCCCACGTGCTAATGTTCAAACGTTCTTTTTTCGTAGTAAGTTTTCGGATTTTTCACATTTTTTCGTGACAGATTACACATGGCTTCGATGATCAAGGTCGTCAAAAAGACAAAGACGGTAACCTTCGGGACTGGTGGCCGTCGTCCACCGTCCAACGTTTCAAAAACCGCACGCAATGCATCATCGAACAGTACGAGGGCTTCACGGTGCCCGAAGTCAACATGACAGTCAACGGCGTCAACACTCAAGGTGAGAACATTGCCGACAACGGCGGACTGAAGCAGGCTTATCGCGCTTACGCCCAGTGGCAACAACGGACTTCACCGACTCAGGAAGAACCACGCCTTCCGGGGCTCGTTCACCACTCGCACCAGCAACTATTCTTCCTGGCCTATGCTCACATCTGGTGTGGACTGTCCAGACCAGATGCCTACGCAAACGATATTCTATCCGGTGTTCACTCACCGGATAAATTCAGGTGGACCAGCCCTTCCTTCTTGCTAGACTAGCTGTCGGGATTTCTAACGTCTGCTCTACAGGGTTATTGGACCTCTGAGGAACTTGCCCGAATTTTCGGAAGCTTTCAAGTGTCCAGTCGGTTCGCCGATGAATCCTCCTTCTCATCAGAAATGTAAAGTTTGGTGAAGCAGGCCTCGCTCTGTTAGCGTCTCTTCGGTTAACCTCCTCGTGACCGTTTTCTGGTTCTTGTGTTCTTTGCTGGACCAGTCGACCTATCCGCTTCATTTGCCGTATTTCTATTTGCTTGTTCTCGTACTCGCACAGCATTCAATTCTCTGCGAATACAGTACGTACTGTACTAAGTTAGACTATTCGTTGCCACTAGGCCACATCGATCCAAACACCACGACACTTTTTACTTTATGATTTTACCCGCCAGCCAGCACACTCAACATCTCGTAGAGATCCGGTGATAATGTAATTTGGTCCATTGCACAAGTCTCGCTTGTCACAGCAATTTTTCTAAATTTTTCTAAATTTTTCTAAATTTTTCTTGCATGCTTGCTAAAAGTGGATTCTCAGACAAAGTCGTTGTCGATAACACTACCGTATGCAGGAGGCACTTACGTATACTGTAGCTTGGCAGTAATGCTCACCTCAACACTATCATCTGGAGGATAGCCGGTTGGATTGCCGTGCCAAGATACATTCTACCCGTAGGTACTGATTGCTTGATATTCAGCTCCAAATATTCCAGTAGAAAACTCTATCAACCAGTTTAGCAAGCCAATCACCGTGTCACACAGCGTAAGACTACACATACAAATAAAACAATCAACAAAATTTAAACTAATGAAGTACCATTCTTCTTCAAATCTAAGATGCTATAAATTTCTTCCAAACCTCGGCTATGTACAAAAGTGCCATAAACGCAAGCAGCATTGCCTCTCTGAATTTCTATGCTGATTTTCTGCTTCAAAAACGAAAGAGATCTTGGCTCGCCTGTGCGCGCAGCAACTTTCTTCCCGATCTTCTCCACGAGCTCTCGTGCTTCGTTGCCGAAGACACCATACGTTTCAAATCCGACGGGGCAAAACAGTTATTGACTCTCCAGCTCCTCGTACTTCCACCTCTTCTTCTCCTCAGCTTGGTTTGCAGCATAACCTACCTGATTGGTGGAGCCCTGGAGATAGGTCTGTGCCAGCGTGTCCACCACAGTCACGTCCCATGCGAGAGCTTTTCCTTGGTACCACGGAACAAGCGTTAGTCCATCGGGTCGCATGTTTCCGTCACGCATCAATCCATTCGGTTCTCTCACGTTATGAACCTGGCAGCTAGTCAAGGCTCTGTGGATGATGTCGTTGAGTGCGTCATGCCTGCTATGGCGTCCGGCGCTATGTTTGCAGGCTAGTCCATGACGGCCTGTGCTGTCCACCTTCGTCCCGCATCGGCAAATATGCGTCTCGCACAGCTTGGCTCCAAGCCGTAGTCCTACAGAAATCCTAAAAGAATTATCATCTAGGAGGTTACCTAAAGTTGAGACTGGCAAGGCATTTAACCATGCCCCGGATTCCTTTGTGGAAACGGCATGGAGACGGGCTTTTTCGGTGAACAAAGACTGCTCTAACAGGGCACGAAAGCTGGATTCGACGGGGGGCGTGTCCCATAGCTTCTGGACTGACCGCGGCAGACCTGGCGGAGGTTCGACGTTACAGCTTGTGCGCCACAAAGTAATCTCCTCGACCACGGCAGCATCCAAGTCTGCTTCACGACAAATTTGAGACACGAGGGAATGTGCTGCGTTAACAGAAGCCAAATAGACTGGTAAAGTTTAGCAGCACATCTCAGTCCTAAACCTCCGTTGGCAACGGGAAGGCTTGCTTGGCGCCAGGCCGAGTCGTCCATATCAATATTGACGATCTTCGCGGTGCATCTGCGGATGACATCGTCAAAATCGTGAAGTGACTGCGTCCATCTGTACGTGGGGCTGCAGCGTAGGACGTAAAGCAGCTTAGGAATATTGAGGCAGTTCTTTAAAAGGAACAAGGCTTGATCTGACGAAATCTTTTCGAAACGTGCCTTCGTCAGCTCCGCCGAGCCCCTCTTTGCTTTCAGCACGCTGGGGATGGCCTCGTTGAAAAGAGGAACTCCCAGAAGAGTCAAGTTGCTGCGTTGTGGAAGGAGGATGCCAGGGCAATGAATCTGCACCTTGGCTATTGCAGTTGCGCATTCCCGGTCCGTCCCACCAAAAGCAAATACCTCGCACTTACCCAAATTAAGCTCCAAACCCAAGGCAGCTCCGGCGCGGACAACTGTACGTAGGTCTTCACACACCTGCTCCAGGTCGCCGCCGAGGGTAGCATCATCCAGGTACCAGAGATTGAACGGTGACTGGAGCGACTTGGTCAGGTTGCGCGTGAGCAGACAAAACAGAAGAGGTCCAAGAGGGTCTCCTTTCTGAACTCCGCGAGCCGACTGAATGCTGTGCTCGCCGTATAAAAGGTTGGAAGGAGTCCCGTACAGCTGAAAGACAAACGGGAAAAACTCAGGCATATATCTCAGGACTTCATGCAGCAGTCTGTCGTGAAACACGGTGTTGAATGCATTGCGGAAGTCCAGTTCGAGAAGAACTAAGCCTTATCGTGACTGATGAAAACCCGAGTGGCATGAAAAGCTGCTTCTGCACCTCCTTTTGTGCCATAGCCAAGCTGCTGAGGTCGGACTAGCACACCCATCGTCTCCATAACTTGTTTGCTCACTATCTTTCCAGCCAGTCGCCGCAATGTGTTCCCGACAGCGATCGGCCTGATACCGCCATCTTTCTTGGGCAGCGCGGTTAGTGACGCACCATACAAGACGGGGCAGATGTCATCAGGCACTTTGCCCTCCAACATCAAGGTGATAAGGAGTGCCAATGATTCCGCAAGCTCCGTAGACGCCGGGTCTCTTACTCCTTTCAGCATGTCTTTCAGGTGCTGTGGCCGGAGTCCGTCCGGACCACCAGCGGAGCCGTTGGGAAAGCTGATAACCGCGTTGATGACTTCTTCGCTTGTCACTGGCCCGACTGGTGGCACCAAGGACTCTTTTGACGGAAACACGACGCTGTCTGGTTCAAGAGGATGTTTGGCGCGAATTGCCTCCAGTTTCAGTCGTAACTGAAGCTATGACATCGTCCGAAGCCAGTATACGGACTGCGCCGCTGACAGTCGTTAAGCTTTTGCTCCACCCTTCTCTTTAGCTCGGAATCCTCATCCATCTTCTTCTGCTTTTTCTTGAGTGGCTTCGCAACGGCTTGTTCTCGGCCGGCAGGTCTTGACACGTTTTCTTTTACGATGGAGGTGAGTAATTTTTTTGTTGGCTGGTTCTTCTCGGGTTGGCGGAAAGCTACAGAGGGAAAACGGAGAAGGGTGGTCCAGCTTTCGCGCGTGTTGGATGTACTGCAGTCCCTTATTGTAGTAGCATAGGCGGCTGCTGCAGTTGCCCTGGCTCCATGGGGTTATCTGTGCAGGGTAGGAGGTGGACGACGAGGCTGTATTGGCTCTTTCGCTGGAGCCTCGCCTGCGTTACAGGTTTGGGTCTGCTCGAGGACAACTGTTCGATCTTCTTGTGTCTTCTGACTCTTCAAGCATTTTCCCTTTCTTCGATGCCTCTTCAAGGAACCAGCGCTGGCTGCTTTGAAGCCGCAGAGGTCACGAATAGCGCCACCATCAGCTGTCTCAGTCATTGCAGACAACAATCATGGCCTGGTATTCTTACAAGGCCTTCGTGATGAGTCCCGAGATGTGAACGAGGCCAGACGAAGCAGATGATGAAAACCAAGAGAGGGGTGTCAGAGACGAAGCTTTCCAATGGGTTGATTGTTGAATAGCTTTCCTGATTAGGCCTGATTTCGTCAGACTTTTCGATCCTGCAATAAAACGTCGAGAAAGGCAGCGCAGTACACGGAGCAAGAAGTGACTCTGGCTACAGCACCATAGGGTACAAAATGTACCTGGTAGACTTATGTAGCCTTCGAAGTGAGTCGTGGGTTGTGAGAAGGTAAGGCGAAGCGGATGAGAACAAGGGAGATCCGGGCTAGCGGTTAATCATGATCACCGTGGGTTGGCGTCCTTTGATTGAGGGATTGACCCCACCTGCAAAAACTAAAAGCGGCAGTATCCTTACGACCACAGCACCATAGGGTAGAAAGATCTACCTGGTAGCCTTATGTGGCCTTCTGGGGTCCAGTGGGATATTGCAAAGGTGGAGGAAACACGCAAAGGAGGATCAAAGGTGGCTGATTTGGAAGGAGTGGCAGTATGTGGCCGTAATTTAAGGCACATGTCGGTCTAGACTGATTGCTTTGTGGACATCCACACTGTGCTCACTTCCACAACACCATTTGCCGGGCCAAATAAAATGGGCTGGAAATTTGAGTATTTTCCTCCTTGATTGTGGAACTCGTTAGTCGCAGTCTAAAACGAATTTCGTCCCTTCAGAGTTACGCATCGCTATTTCTCCCACCGCTTTAATATTGAAGAACAAACGCCACCGATCCGCCGGACATTTAGAAGTAAGAGATCAAGTTTCATGCATCTCAGTCGATCCATTCGAGGATACGCGAATGAACACAGATACGAATACGGTAAAAATACCAATGTTTCTAATATCGAAAATACAGTAGTGTCGTGAGATATGCCGAACTGAGCTTGAGTAAAACATGTGATGCCATCCAGAAGCTATCCAACTCTGGGTGTGGCTTTCCGTATCCAAAGGGTCAGCTGTGACGAAGGGAAGACTTCGCCCGTTGCCCCACCCCCATGCAATCGATGTGCTCGCTGAGAAGCTGAAGCCCCAATTTTGAATCTCCGCTTCAAGAATTCTTGGTTCTCCCTGCTGGAGCATTCAACCTGGTCGCTACAGTCGCGCTCCATTTGCGTCAACAGTAGCAGCCACTCGTACCTCAACAGGTTCAAGATGGCCTTTGTCCTGCCCTTCTGGAACGCAGCTTTAGCCGTATCTGCTGACGCTGATGGTGGAATAGTGATAGCGAGAGGCCACACATACGGTTCGTCAACTAGAAGATGTCGTGAGGTAATTTGCGACGAAGGAAGCTTTTGCGGAAAGACAAAACAATCGGCGCAGATACACAACAACTGAATCATCAACGGTATCCGATGCATTTTTTTCATGGTAGAACCAACCAACGTTGCAATCAAAAAGGAAGAAAAGCTCTGATCTCTTTCCGACCAGGGCTCCGAAGAGAAAGGCGCGCAGCAGTCATCAATGAAGAACTCGAACCTATTATATACAATCGTGGGCAAATTCTGACTAGGAGAAAACCGAACATAGGCAGACAAATTACCCAAATTACAGGAGTGGAATATTTATCTGTCTATAGAAATTAATTGCCAAGGCGTACTCTGAAAGGGGTTACCCTAACGCAAAGTCAATATTAAGCCCCGCTTAGTATTGAGCTGTGCCTAAAGCTTTCAAACCTCCGCTTTTCGCCGTCACGCGAATATTAATCAGCCGACGTTGTCCACAGTTTCAAATCCTGCTCCACATTAGTCCCACCTTCTACATCAGACTATATTCCCTGAAAACTGAAGAAGGCGTGATACCTATATCTACATAATCAAAACAGATAAAAATACAGTGGACGAAGACCACACCTTTGAAGATAAGCGGGCCTCTTTTCTCGATGGGTTCGACCCCTCCCCGCTCAGATGAACAAATCCATAGCACCATCGACGATCGAACTATACCCAATTACAAAGGATCGCCTTTGATCTCTACCCCCGACACTATACACTCCGAATTTAATTAGTTCCGGCCACACTTGCGAACGAAGCCTTTGTATCAGCCTTTCCCGCGTCATCCCACTCATAAGCAGTTTCCTCACTCAATAGTGGCCCCGGGAATATCCCTTCAAAAATCCTTCACTATACGAAACCCACATTCCACAAATGATACCAAACGGATGCGATGAGGTATATCGTCTGTCATATACCTCATCGCTTCCGTATCGCATGTCCGGGAGGGCATTCAGAAGCGGATGTTTGGGGTAAGCGGATGTTTGGGGGAAGCGGAAGTGTCGACTGATACTGATTGGCAGTTTTCTTACACGCATCCGCAGTTCGAAAAGTTAACTTACAGACAATGAGGATCCTACATCGTTCACAATTTTGGATGCTCAATAGAGAAGAAAAGGGAGGCTAGTTGAACGAATAGCGAGACTTTTCACAAAGGTTCATCATCAGATTCGAAAGCTACAGTTTTGGATGCTCAATAAAGAGAAACGGGAGGCTAGTTGAATCGACGGCGAGACTTTTCACAAAGGTTCATCATCAGATTCGAAAACTAGGTGTTTGGATTGTACTCCTGAAGTACCCTCGCCGGGGTCCATACTCTATCTCATGTTGTACAGCCGTTTGCCAAACGCCGTGACCAGTTCGGTACTGGTGATTCTTGCTCGCACGTCATGCATGGAAACCGGATGAAAGGAGTTTATCTAACCTGAGAAGAAACATTGCCATTAGAAATAGAACTTGACCTTGAACGAGCGGTAGACGAAAATTCTCTTACCGACAATGTCAGTAACGACACCGTTTCCAAGGGCCGCCTGAAGCCCGAATCCACGACCCACGAACAAATTCAGAGCGTTGTGCCTTGGACCAAAGAACAGTAGGGCCAAATCGACCGCGTCGATTAACGGGTTCCTATGGAGTTCACGCTCGACTCTGCAGCTTGCGGTGAGGATGCACGTTGGTCGAGAGATTTCCACGATGCTGCACCAGTCTGATAGTTGACTATCCACATAAATCGTTACCAAGGTTAAGTTTGACAAATTGAGATGAATTCAGTTGGCAGCATAATCGAATGTCTTACTGGACAGAATTTCTGCATCATCAGGATCGAGAGGAATATACCCCAGAACATGCTGTCTGGTCACGGCAACATCGGATAATTTTAAAGTCATCGTGAAAATGTACTATAAAAATTTTCGATGATCACGAGAGTGAAATCAGCGAGTTACCTTTTATGGCGACAGTGGGCTTCGGCGGACAGGATTTTCGTCCGAGGTTCAGCGGTGTGTTGTCGCGATCACCTGTTTGAAAACAGGAAGTATTGTCACGTAAGCATCAAAGAGGTCAGGAATGCCGACAACAGCGCATCAGTCAGTTTTTCAATCAAGGGTGGCAGCGTCTTCTAGAAAACAAATATTTATATTTCCTTACGTTTCACTGGTGAACGGGTGAATGGATTGAAAAGCTAGCATCTGCTTTCTACACTGGGCGAACGCGGCTTCCGAGTATACTCCCTATCCAAAGTCTGAGCCAACTGTAGCTGTGGGGACGCTGACCGCTCTGTTTGTTCCACTTCCGCCGACTCGCTCACCCAAGCTTCATCTTCGTTGGAGTGTTGTCCATCAGCAGATTCACAGACCAGCTCCGATAAGAAATCTCGCTCATTCTGAATTTTGGAAGGTGACAACGGACCGGAAGGTTTCTTTGGAGCGATTTTCTGAAAACTACTCGATGAGAAAGCACTAACAGCAGAGACAGCCGTAAAATATGGGAAGCATTTACCATCGCTTTCCTGGCTTGCTCGTCCAGCGTTTTTTGTAGACCTTCAGCTTCAGTTTTGCTCGCAGTGATGATCACGACTTTGGCTTTGGAAGACTGCTGCTTTGCGTCCATCTTTCTCCAGTGACGAACGACTATCTGGTCACCCGTAGCTAGGGACTCGCCGTAGGAAACGCCGTCGTCCACATTCCATTTATTCGTCGTCGTGACAGCTTTCATATCCAGTGTCAAAGCAATCTTGTCCGGAAACTGAACCACGATCAAGTCCGACAAGACAATAGGTAGAATACGGGGTATACCCCTCAAGTCATAATTCTCCACAACGCAACTGGACAAGATGAACGAACCTTTTCTGTGGATGTTCTCTAGACGACTCTTCTCTGGGTTTTCGACTTCTTCCATAACGCTCTTCCGCTTCCGAGTTCGCATTGTTGGACCTGAAAGTACAAATGGTGATCCGAATAGGGTTTCAGGGATGATTGAACGTCCAGTCACTCACCGGAAGTGCCTACATCGAACGGCTTCGCCTGTTTCTTCTCGCCTCCCTCGGACTTATTGCCTTTGGAAGATCCCGGTTTTGCCATACCTGCAATACGGAACAGAGGAAACTTCGTCAAGGTGCAGCCTCACCTTTAACTGTAATCAGGATCGGCTCTGAAATTACTCCGGAATAATCGCGAAAAAAATTACAAGACTAAAATTGTCAAGCACGAAGTACCGCTACCGCTAACGGCTTACAAGGGGTACACCCCAGGAATATCCGGACCAGGAAATGCAAAACGTGTGACAGACCAGGATACAAATTTCCCGAACACCACATGGGTTTCGCTCCAAAAACCAGGTTCTTGGTCAGAAAAATTTTCCAGCTAGGAAAAATTTCGCCGAATCAAATGGTTGGTTGAAATTTGGCATTCGGCCTTAAAAAATCAGCTGTAATTTGATTCATAAAACCTGTATTAGGTTTTACTACCTCGAAGTTTTCCTCTCCCTGAAGGAGGGAAGGTTTCACAAAGGCGTTAACATAATCCTGAATATTCCGCGCGTCACCCCATTTTTCCATGGAAGACGTCTCCACGTACTTCGTGGGTAGAAGATGAAGCGGCTTAGTGGCTTTGACAAGGAAACAGAATGCGGCAACAACTCCGGAGTACACTCCATATTTTGCCAGAAACTTGGTCATGCTCTGCATCTGACTGACTTCCCAAGCTTCGTCTACCATCAGGCTGTGGAAAGTCTCACGAAGGACTGTTGCAGAAATTTCCCATCAGACATAATTTCCCATCAGACACATCAGACATAATCGTCAGCCAATAAGGAATACACAAGAGCTGGGTAATCAAAACGTACGAGATTTTCGTCCTGAGTCGAGCACCTCTGCAGCCAATAGCCATGAAAACATGCGCCATTCGGTATGGTGATCGTGACATTTCGATCGCCCGGCTCCCATACTAGAGAGGCAAACGAGTACACTAGTTTTGACTTACTCGGTTGTCTGCCACACCAGTCTGTCGAGGCAGCTCAGGATAAACATGTACTTGAGGTCCATCCCGGGAAGGTCGCATTCAGATCGGATGCCAGCCGATATTCCCAGAACTGCAGGGAGCTCTCGGGCGAACAAGGACGTCCACGTGGTACGTCGTACACGCAGGATGTGTCGGCCAGTCATCTCGGTTCTTGCGTCGCTTGTAACCAACTCGGCATTACTGGAGCCATCTTCGGTTGCCGGTGCAATATACTGGGGTGTACCCCGCACCTCAAAATTGAGTCGACGACGGAGTCGCATGATCTCGGCTTCCTTCTCCTCGGCAGCTTCACGAAGGTGGCTGATGTCCACATCCTTCACCGCACACTCCCGCTGAGTAGCCTGAAGTCCCCTCTGAAGATCACGGTGGCGGATGACCAAATGATTGGATGCCAGCGAGACAGCATACAAACTTTCGTACACGTCGGCACCCAGAGGAACGCACTCTCCGACCTTGATCGTCTTCCTAAAAATAAATACAACCGGGTGTCACCCCTCACACACGAGATTTGAAAGACGTCATCTCCGGAGTTGGTCAAACGAAACGCACAAGATCGCTGTTTTAACTGGCGCACGTTTTCATGGTTATTGACAGCAAAGGTGCGCCACTTAGGATAATAATCCTGCGCGTTCTGTTTGCTGAGCTCCTGCTTCATTCGTCACAAAACTTTCTCCCCACGGGAAGTCATACCGATCAACTTTCCCAAACTTACTCGCAGTGAAAGCACTTTGTTGCATACTCTGGGTGTTTGCCCTTTCCCGGCAATAACAGGACCAACTTAAGACATTCACGGTGGAACAGCTCTCCGCAGCCCTCGAACCTTTCACCTCCCCACGCCAAATGAACGTTATGGACGACCATCTCAGCGTCTCGTCCTTCCCAGCTGTCATTCTTGACATCACGACAAAACAAGCAAATAAGTCCCTTGTTGTTATTCTGTAAAACGCAAGAACTGTGCACAGTAACGCATTACAATCCATAATACGTGTCTTCTATCGTTTCATCCAGAAACATTCAGGTATTAACGTACATTAATAGTATGGCAGCGTCTTGATCGGTAAACTTTCCATCCTTTTGGCTGTTAGAAGTATAGTCCACAATCACCTGCGAAAAAGCAATTTAGTGCACGGGCCTTCTCGGCTACTAATTTTGACCAGCGGATAAAAAAGTACCCTGGCTGCTGCGGCAAGATTGTTGCGATCTTCGGAGCAGTCTGCGAGCTCGGTAAGCCAATTCGACAAAATGGTTTCCCCCAAGTGGCGCATGTTGTCAGTTCCAATCGCCGGAAGCATGCGCCGTTTGAAAATCGGTCTTGTCGAATTGTCTGCCGAGCTCCCATTTGAAACTTATACCACTCTTTTTCCTCTGCCAAGCGGGTAGGAAATGTTAGCCAAGCTTACCTGAGCACCAAACATGCTCATCAATCCCGCGAGGCCTCCCTTGGATCCAGTATTGCTATCAGCTTCAATGGCGCGAGTGTTGACGAAGGTGGAAGGAGACGCGTTGTTGTGCTTCTTCTGCTTGAGCAGCCCAGCTCCGGCACGGCGGCACCCACAGCTCTTCCAGCGATAAGTGATTGGAGCAACAGTTTCACGTCTTCTATTGTGAGAGTAGTATACATCTGACCCTAAAGAAAGCAGCGGAATTTACCAAGCAAGATTCTTGACGAAGCGTAAACGAGGATTCTTGTCGATATTCCTCACCTCTTTTCGTCGAAAAGATGCCCGGTTCAGGATAGTTCGGCTTGGGTTCTTTTATGAATGCAGCTTGCGATACAGCTCACCTTCGATATCCAGAGCAAGTTCGTCGCAGGTGCTTCGCACTGGAACATCGATCACCGTCGGCGAGAAAGTCGAAGAGGGATCAGACATGCGAGAAGCAAACATAAAGTCCGTAAATTCAGGTAGATGAACCTTACGGCTGAGCACAGCCGTTTGAATGTGATGTTGTTGGCTGGCCGTACGATTGGCCTGGCTCTGACTTGGAAATTTTACTTTGTCTTTTCGTACTGCATCATGCAAAGCGCACTTACTTGATTGAGCTCTTGAATGGCCGCTTTCACTTCCCCGGGAAAGGCTATTTCGCGCGGATGCCACAGCGTATGTTTTGCACCACGTCACAGCGATACGGAAGTCGCTGTCAAAATTTTTGTAATTAGGGAAAGTCTGGCAAACCAGACGTCCGGGACCGCTTCCAGGACCCAGAGGTGCTTCGCTGCCGACAGCGCTTATGCCGCTAACCCGTGAACGATGTATTGGGATTCTCCCCAGCTCCAGGAACCAGAGTGAGGAATTTCTTTCATTGTGACGCAGCGAGAAACTTCGACATGACTTCTTCATGGTAACAGCATTCAACTTTCTTTCCGCTCGAAAAATTTGAAACCCCGTAAAGCAACTGATAGCGTTATTCGGTAAAAGAAGGCTCTTCTTCCCCAACAAGAAAAGTAATAGACAGCGATTGTAACAGAAAGCAGCTGTAAAATTTTGCTTGACAGTGATCTTTCAGCTATAAATGTCCATCAGTGCGTTAACGATATTATCCAGTTGCGCACTGGCCAAGTCTGCGCAGAGACCCTGTAACAGGAGAAGAGTAACCTTCAAGCACTCGGAACACAGTATCTGATCACCGAAAAAAGACGCACAAACAAACCTTCGTCCAATGGCGGTCACTTCGACTTTCTTCAGGTACCACAACCTTACACAGCCGTAGGGAACAGACGAGAACAGCTACGGCGATGTGCTCGGGTTTCTCGCGAACAACCATCTCGCTCAGGTATGCGTCCCGCATTAGACACCATGAAAGCGTCACGAGGGGATGACGAGCGAAAGTGTCAGGTGGTAACCAGTCTTTTACAGCTTTCAAGTAACACACCAGATACTACGTTAACAAAGCGAAAAATTTCTTGAGATTGTGCACTCGAAAATTAGAAACGAATTCCATGACAGGGGACACTTACTGTAACGGCAAAAGAATTACCTTATGAGGGTGGGCGAAGTTTGACCGGAAACCGATGATACGCAGCAGCCACAGTTCGAGAGCCAGCAGGTCGCCGCGGAGAGAGTAGTACTCGTTGATGTCCCTCAGCTCTTCCTTATGGTGTGTCCTGCAGAAAAAGACGCGGAGTTTCGCAGGAAAACTTTCTCAATTCGAGAAACACCTGATCAGCATACTTGTAGGCCACGTTGATCAGCTTGCGGATGTTGAAATGGTTTTCTTCCATTTTCCCCGCAAGAAGAAGGCAGGCAGCTGCGACCATCTGGAAGAAAAAGACTGGGTAATCATTCAGCCAAATTTCCTGAAGCTCGCAGGAAGACATCATGCATTATCCATTCGTCCTGCTGTGTTGAGCCGGCGAGCTAAATCTGCCATTTTTCCATGATGGACGCTAACAGGGCCGTGCCAGGCCCCATCCTGCGCAACCATTTCGTAGCAAAGTGGCAGATTTCAACTGGAGCAGAATCCACGTCAACAAGCGCATGGCGTCATCGCAAGATCTCTAAACGCGCGTTAATATTAGTCGACGATCTGACGACACGGGAAGAGAAAAATGCTCCTCTGGTTACAGCTGTCTCCGGCCTTGCTGCGACAAAATTACTTGATCATTTGGCAATCCACGGGTTTTTGTCTCTTCTTTAGCGGCACTAGCGTTGGAAGGCTCCGTCGATTCTTCCAGGTCGATGCCAACCACATCATGTGCGTTTGCGTAAGTGTGGAAGAGAAGAGTAGCCATTGCCACCGTCAGCTCTTTAGCTTCCAGCATCATTCCTAAGGAAGAGCATGACTCCACGTAATTCGCTCCACGTAGCGTCACACGCTGAAGCAGGCCTAGAACGGGAGGCTTACCTGATTCCTGGATGAACAGGATGATACTGCGGGAGACCAGGTGGCTTTCGGTCGGTTGAGGCAGCATGACGGATCTGGCCTGTCCGTTATCACTTCCTGATGTAGACGACGCTTCCATGCAGAGTCCATCCACTTTTTCGACTTTGCCAGTTTTAGGAGGATGATCCCGAATTTCGCCGATCAACTGGGGAAGAAAAAGACAGGAGAGAATTCGAAAGCGAAATGTAAAAAGGATCGAATGAAGCTGGTGGTTGATGATTGATGAAAGTCATTCCTTTGACCAATCAAGGTTCGCCCTGATCTCCAATCAACCGAATCAGCAGCCAGGAAGGTCCGATCACGATGGGTTTATTGATCTTACACGTTAGACCGCGGGTATCAAAGATTAGAACGGCTTTTCTAAAAGCAGGAAAAACAAAAATCTATGAAGGGTTACTGAAGACCACGAGTATAACATAAAACGATAAACTGGCATTAGTTAATGCCTCAATGGAGGAAAGTTGGAAGGGCTCCATTGCTGGCTTTTTTGAGCAGTTACCGGCAAGGCCTAAAACCTCCGCTTGAATTCCAACAATAAACTTTCAGAGTGTGACCACGAGTAAAGATTCGAAACCGGAACAATATAAATCTCCCTGATCGTTCACCCCTACAGTGGAATATTTCCGTGCTTCTTGTACGGGTTCTTGAGCTTCTTGGTCTGCAGCAAGTCCAGGTCGCGCGAGATGCGATAGCGTGTCGTCCTAGGTTCGATGATGTCGTCCACAAATCCCCGTACTGCAGCGGGGAAGGGGTTGCTGAAGGCCTTGACGTAGTCTTCCTCCACTTCGGTCAGGTCTTTCGCTCCACGATGCAGAATGGCTACTGCACCTTTCGCACCCATGACCGCCACTTCCGCCGAAGGCCAGGCGTAGTTTAAATCACCCCGAAGATGCTTCGAACTCATCACGTCTATGAAAACAAAGAATCATTATGTACGAGAAAAATATTACACGTGAAGAACAGCTTGACTTTCAGCCTGCGAAAGGCAACGAAATAACATACAACGCTTTCATAAACCTGCATACCACAACGTAATGGTTTCTTACCGTAAGCGCCACCGTAGGCCTTTCTGGTGATGATGGTAATCTTCGGTACGGTGGCTTCAGCATAAGCATACAGCAATTTAGCTCCATGTCGGATAATGCCTTCGTACTCTTGAGCGGTGCCTGGAAGGAATCCCGGCACATCGACGAATGTGATTATCGGAATGTTGAAGGCGTCGCAGAAGCGAACGAAGCGCGCGCCTTTTACCGAAGCGTTGATATCCAAACAACCTTCAAAAAACGAATCTGTAAGATTGCGAAGTTCAAGTTCAAGTTGAATGAGAAAACATACTTTACCGGCTGCGACTTTCGGTTGGTTTCCCACGATGCCGACGGTTCTACCGTTCACCCTGCCGAATCCCGTGATGATATTCTTGGCGTAGTCCGGCATGATCTCGAAGAAGTCAGCTTCGTCGACGATCGGTTCGATGACATCGAGCATGTTGTAGGCGGCGGTGGACTGTAGCGGAATAACGGTGTCTAGTGAGGGAATATCCCGTTCCCACGGGTCAACATTGGCTCGGATGGGTGCAGCGTCCTGGTTGGAGAGGGGCAGGTAGTTCATGAAGGAGCGCAGGTTCAGCAAGGCGTCAATGTCGTTCTCGAAAGCCCGGTGCGCCACACCGGAAACTTGTGTGTGCGTCTTGGCGCCACCAAGCTGTTCCTGAGTCACCACTTCACCCGTCACTTGCTAGAAATACAGAAATAAAGACAGATTGAATACCAAAAGAAAAATAGGAACCCGGGATACGCATTTCAACATAAAAACCATCCAACTGCATACCAAGTACCACGCAAAACTGCGAACTGCTGTGTATGCAGGTGACTGTCGCACCGCCCAAATTCGAAAATAAACCGTTTTTCAGGAAATGACACAAATTTTCAGGTTGGTTCAGACGGCGGTTTGCAGAGGAGAGCTTTATGGAAAATTTTCAGCGTACTCTAACGACGTCTGGTCCCGTGATGAACAGGTAAGACGAGTCTTTGACCATAAAGGTGAAATCTGTCAAGGCTGGAGAATATACCGCTCCACCGGCGCACGGTCCCATAATCAGCGAAATCTGCGGAACGACTCCCGAAGCCAGAACATTTTTCTATGAATATCAACAAGCATCAACCTAGCAGTGCGAAAGAAAGTAGCAGAAGGGAATATTAAGCACCTGAAAGATATCGGCGTATCCGGCAAGGGAATCGACGCCTTCCTGAATCCTCGCTCCACCCGAGTCATTCAACCCGATGACAGGTGCACCAACTAGCAATGCTTGGTCCATCACCTTACAGATTTTTTTGGCGTGGATGCTGGAAAGACTCCCACCGAACACGGTGAAGTCCTGACTGAAGACATACATGGTCCGACCATTAATCTGCCCTTGTCCCACCACCACGCTGTCCCCCGGGTACTTTTCCTTCTCCATCCCGAAGTTTGTGCAGGTGTGTTCGGCAAAGGCATCATACTCAACGAAGCTACCGGGATCCATCAAGACTTCGATCCTTTCGCGGGCTGTTAATTTACCCTAGGAAAGAACCAACGTGATGAATTTCGTAGTCGTATACAGCAAAATCCATTACGTACACACAACCACGTGACCAATACTGTACATCTAGACATTACGTACGACCACGTGGTTTCGTCAAAATGTGAAACGGCGGAAATATTCGAGAATTGTCTGCCACCTTTTTATGCTGAGCATCGATGCGCTTCTGTCCTCCACCCATGCGAGATTCCTGCCTGCGAGCGTCGATCTGGTTCTTCACAGATAAGGTTTGAACAACGGAGCTGGTGCTTTGTGATCGAGAAGACCAAAAAGACACGGCGATTCCGGCTGATCGAGCACTTCCGGTGGACGCCAGCGCCGTCCTGCTCAACGCTCGCCATGTGATTTGTCCCAGATGCATCTTCAGACGACAGGAAGGTCCCCTTCAGCCCTCGCTGTAAAGCAGACGATGAAGCCAAGTAGCAAAATACGATCCGTTGCAGAATCTCTGGAGGACAACTGCAAAGTCCAAGCGAAATTGCAAATCAATGAAGCGATCATTCATAACTGATCAGCTGATCACCTGACCCACATCCAGCACACGCTCATAAGTTATGAGTCATAACATATGGTGTTATGTAATCTGTACAGTATATTGTACAGTATGACATACAACATGTCTAACAGAAGGTGCGCGCCACCGACCACTGGTCACCCACGAAGCGGGGACATCGTTCATAGTTGATTCATAACTTGGACACTTTGCATGCTGCCTAGTGTTTTGATGGATGCTACAAGTGTTCAATCAAGCATCGATAGCAAAGCTGCTGGTTCTCAGTCTAGCGTGCAAAATATCATTTCAAAAACTTCACGACAACTCCTTCACGGTATTCCCTATCTTCGAAAAACATGGATCGGAAAACCAAAGGTATAAATAGTAATTTTGTTTTTTATAGTCGTGTTGTACAGACATTTGCAGAGCGCAACGCGATTTGCGAAATTGAATTAGAAACGACCGGACAAGCCACGGGGAAAGTCTACATTCGCATAGAGCTTTATGGATCGGTCGGTCTCTAATGTGCAAAGTCGTCGCATACACAGCCCTTGGGGAATGCGCAGTTGCCTCCATTGAACTGGCAGGCATGGGCGAATCCGCATCGAATAGTGCAGCTCAAATCGACTTTGGGCCATTTGATTCCGAGGAACTTGTCGTGATCCAATGCGTCTTCGGCAACGACCCCAGTGTTGTTCATCAGCGGTGCCATCTCGCCCGACATGCCTAGAAAACATTACAATATTCGGAAACGGTAACGATCATACTGTTTGATAAGATAAGAAAACGAAATGGATTTTAAAATTTGTGCGTACTTTCGGCAGTGACAGCTCCCCACAAACCAGCAACAGCCATGACAGCCAGTGCCAAAAGAACCATACGGCTTGCCATTGTGAATCTCGGTAGAAAAACTAGAACAGAGTTTTCTTCGGAACGAGACAAACGGTAACTAGAAATGACAATACTGATAGCGTATTTTTTCGTGCGGTTTATGTAATTTCTAGTTGACTGGAAAAAGCAACATTACGTACAAGAGAAGGAAAATTCCAAAGTGCAAAATGGGTCACTTTACATGTCCCAACGAGGAACGTGACCAGCTTACTTGGAGTGTCTCATAAGGATGCTTAAGGGGCTTCTATCTCCAGCACGCTCTTCACTCCAAAACGCTGAGCGTGGCGGACATGTGGGCCAAGTTTTCGTCTTCATCGCCATGTTTTGCTGTCCGTTCATGTCAGCCCTTTGCCGAACAAGCCTTTTCTGGTCGAGTGGCAGAATACCGTAGTATCGTGACCACTTTCCCGGAAATGACACTCGAAAGTCACGTAACCACCAGCACCCCTGACTAGAACCCGGAACTTCGATCACTATGAGCGACACCCTTATGGCGCACCCAAACACACCCTATGTGTACGCGATCCTGGTGACAGGAAGGTACAATTCGCTAAATTTCGTGGGCGTTAAAGTACCGCTAAGTTAGTGCCAGCGTCAGCTGTGATCCGAAAAGAACAATTCACCTCTTCTCGATCGCCTTCTTATTTTTGTATCCCGTGTGACTCGTTGATACTTGTCTTTGTACAAGATCTGTTCATAATGTTAGTCTTTGAGGCACAATTACAGAACAAAGGGCGACGGAGCAGTTGTACTATAGGCCAACAGCGCGGAAGTTTATTTCTGTGGGGTTCAATGATCGTACTTGTCGAAACACTACTTGCATATTAATATACAGCACAGAAAATTAGAAATCAATGTTTCCCCGTTGTGACAGTAACGAACAAATTTTTAGTTATCGTGGAAGAACTTTTCGCAGTTACACTTCTTGGGGTAGTCGCAAGCGGCCAGTGTCCCATTGGCTTTGCAGGCGCCGTGAGCCGCTCCACATCGGAATGTGCAGCTCTCCTTGAACGGCGCTTTCAGGGCCCGCCCTTCGACTCCGGCTTTTCCGACTTCATCGGCATGCAGACCGGCGGGCTCCTCGAAATCTTTGCTTTCGAGCTTTGCACGAGCTTCATCAGTGTGCTTGTCTGCAACTCACAGTTATCAAAACATATCACTGCAAATTTTCACAAGACCAAAGTTGAACTGAGCGTTGCAGTTTTGGCTTACCGTTGGCGGCAGCGATGTTGAGGAAGCATACAGCTGACACAACGAGCAGTGCCAATAGAACTACACGGCTTGCCATTCTGGTACACAGGTAAAAGAGACACCCGACAAATATGAGAAAGAACACGTAATACGTCTGACTGGAACGAAACTCTATCCTCGAGATGTTTCGAGGTCGTCACCAAACAGTATTTATACCCGATGCTACCAGGCGAAATTCAGCAGTACATGTGTTCGTTGCTGTTTCGTTCCGGGTTTTTCCAGCTCGTTTTTGCAGGCGTATAGGATTTATCAAGGGCTTCTTACAACCAGGAGATGTCCTTAGTCTGGCAAGCACTTGCTAAAAGCACTGAGGTATGCAATCTCGCTTCGTGTACGAAACTCGGACTTAAACTTCATACCCGGTGTGTTGTTTTTTGAGAAGTGAAATTTTGCTCGGAGCAAAGTTCTGAAGTTTCCACTGGTGAAGGTCTGTCGCAGTTCAGTACTTGTAGTGTGGATCAAGGTAAAGTATTGATGGGTCTTTGGCTCGCGAAACTCAAACCAACAGTGGTACAATTTCATCGCCATCGACACGCACAGCACGTAGTGTTAGCTAAAAGTATCAGCAAGAGTGTCCAAGATTCACAAGCAGGGATCAATTGAAAAAACAATTTGCAGCCGAGTTATTGGAAACAACAAAATAACAAACGAAAATAAGGAAACGTTCAGAGATTCGCGAGCGTCGGAATTTTAGACAGGGCACGCGAAAGCTCCTCACTTCCGCTCAAAGCTTCTCGCGCATCCTTCCGTAAACTCTGCGCAGCAACGAAAAACTCGTTCTTTTCCAGAGTCTTTTCCCACTGCGCCACTTGGTCGATGAGATTTTTCAGCTGCTCCGCCGGAACTTGGACCTCGCTTTTCGGTTGGTCTACGGCCACCCTTCTCGGCACGCGCACGCCGCACCCAGATCGGACAACCAGTCCCGCATTGGCAAACTGGTCTCCAAAGAACGGCCAGGCCACAATCGGCACCCCGTTACTCAGTCCCTCCAACGTACTGTTCCACCCGCAATGACTGATGAAGACGCGCACTGCTTCGTGTGCTAAGACCGCTTTCTGAGAAACCCAAGGAACGATCAGGTACTTGTCTGTGGGTTGTAGTATTTCAGCCGGTAGATGGCATTGCTGTGAAAGTCGCAGCGACCAAATGAAAGGTTTCTTCAAGGAGAGTAAACCTTCCGCGATCGTTTTAATTTGTTCAGGGCATGCAGCTGCAATCGAACCGAAGGAGAAATAAACGACGGATCGAGGTTCTTGCATGTTTAACCACTGGGTCGTTTTGCAGTCAGAAATTGTGGTGGGATTATTTCCCACAGGTAAAGAAGGACCCACAAAATGGAGACGGACGTTGGAGAATTGGGGAGCGTCCCGATCGATCATGGTTTGAAGTTGGGGTTCAAGAGAACGGAAAGAGTTGATGAGGAGACCGTCCACGTGTAGCAGGGCGCGGTTGATAGCTAGATCGACCGAACGGAAACTGTGGACGGATCGTCCAAGGGGAATTTCTTCCATGAACATCTCGTCAGGAACGGTGGGCGCGTCTTCACGGATCATGAGAAAGTGGTAGCAGAACGTGCCTGCGAAAGGACTGAATGCGAAGACCGAAAGACGGCGAGTACGACAGGTGTCGATTATGGCACCAACGAGCAAAATGTCCACAATCACGGCGTCAACGGGTGCGGACAGTTCGGAGACAATTTTCCCGTCAATCTGTAATATACACAAAACACTTTGTATACGAGTACACCGAATATACACAATAGAAAAGGGACGACGACAAACGGCTTCACCCAGATCGTTCTACCAAGTGGCGCGCACTCTTGGCTACTAAGAATGAAAACCTGCGCCACTTGGAAAGACAGTCTTGTCGACTTGTCCAAGTGCAGCTGTTAACCTCAAGGACGTGCGCTACTTTACGTTGCATACGTTCAAGTTATTTAGACTATAAAACAATCTCGAAAGAGTACTGTAAGGAACGTGTCAGGTAGAATTTTCACGACGTACGGTGCTGCCGGAGATCGGTATGCGGTTCAACAAAAGGTTTAGCCCCGCTGCCGATAGTTCGAATTTGTCCATGAGAATTTTAGGTGTGCAGGCTTCGTCCAGGGTATGCTTGACTCCGTCTTCGATCCCGTACAAATTGAACTGCTTTTCTTCTTCTCTAGAAAGAATATCACGATGGCACATGTCGTCCACCAGCAGTGCGGAAACGGCGAATGTGACGGTGGCGGAAATGTCAGCGAGATGCCGAGCTAGTTCCAGCATTGGGATGATATGACCGAATGCCGAATCCGGTAGGAGCAGAAAGTGTTTGCCTTTTTGCGCCATATCTCTGTGCTGTAAATATTAAAGAGAAAGAAACCCGGTATAGAAATTTGTGGTTGAGAAAAATTGGTCGAGACTTGAGACTGCACAGTTTCAGTTACCGGTGATACAGTTGATGAGTTCTGATCAACTGGCGCGCTTTATACTACTTAATGGCTGGATTTCTTAACTAGATACCAAGGACAACCAAGCAGAACCATCTGTAATTTCTAAGCATAACAATTCTCGATAAGATAAGTAGTCGCAGTCAAGTGTTGAGCACAAGATAAGATAAAGAAAGATGCCTCGAGGTCTCGAGGAGGTCTAAACGGTTTTCAGCCGCAGGACGTCACCTCGGCGCAGTGACGTCGTCGCGAGAGTTGATTTCGTTGTCAATATCTTGGTGATGTAAGGTTGACATGGCTTGCTGCTTGTTATCAGGCAATCAAGCCTTTATCGGTCATTTCGCAATGTCAAATTCCGGTTGAGTAATCTGGCCTTGTTTACGAACTCCTTTTCTCCTCCGTATCTTCTTCGTCTAAATATTTGCTGACACTACTGGTTACAAACTCTGTAGGTGGACCTCCTCCCCGTCATGACGCAGACTACGAGTAACAGCTACCGATCGCGAGGTTCAGAAGAGGGAGTCATTACTTCGGCAAGATGAGCATACCGGAGGGATTTTCCGACCCAGGCACCGTGGTGGTGGTTACTGCTCTCGGGGAGAATCCGTTAGGTGGATCTGTCTTTGAGAAGCAAGTCATCCATGAGGGGGACGAGCAATGGCAGGAGGATCATCAGGCTATCCTCCAGCGCGTCGATTCGGAAACAGGCTCGGTCCGGATCTTGGACGCAGTCGACCTACCCACCTTCTACACCTCTTTCCGATTGGCACCTCTCACCATCTTTATCTCCTTAGCCTTCGGAATCATCGGACCTATCCATACAGAACTGCTGAAGATGCGGGTAAGAGGAAAATTCCTGACAACAACCTAATTCAAAAATCAATATTTTCACTTTACTCGATCAATTATCACCCAATCAATCAAGTTTGGGTGTCACGTGGTTTTTGCAGCGTTCGGCAATACGAATAGTCACGTTGCGTCTTTTCTTTTGTTGCCGCCGATGCAGTGTCAGGCTATTGCGTAATGCTCGCAGAGCCTACTAATAAACCTTGCATGCGAGTTGATACCCCATGTTATCCCATGTCAACCCACTTCAAGTGGTCTAACTTGGGATTTTTGGGCACCAGCTGTCGTTGCGGAGCTGGTTTTGTTCGTAAGTTTGTGTTTAAACCCATCTGCTGAACTTTGCCCTTCACTGGGCAAAGTACAACATTGGTGGAGATAAGTTTATGAATGGAATGTGACTGAGGAGAAGCGAAAGTAGGTCACAAAAGAAGGAGATAAGGCTATAGCATTGGATTCTGAGTCACCGGGAGTACTTCAATGGTTGGGAACTTGAGATACGCGCTGCCATCATCCCAGTTCCCGTTTTCTTCCCTTTTAGCCTCCCTCGGCGGCAACAATACCCGTTAAGGTGCCGCCCCGCGAATGTTGTTTTACGCCAGGACTGTGGGACGTGGACTGTTTTCTTTGCGTTTCAGATCTGTGAAGTGAAGCTGAATATCTCGGAGGATATTTGCGAGCACATCAGTGACATACAGTACAAGGAGCTAGCCAACTCCGTCGTGAGGGAAACGGCCCAATTTCAGTTGTACAGCAATCTCATTTCCAGTCTTCCACCCATCATATTCTCCCTGTTTGTAGGTCTGTAGTTTCCAGCCAAAATTTGTGCGCTTTTAAATTCAGATTGACGTTGGTTGTGTTTAGGATCATGGAGCGACGCCTACGGGCGGAAACCGCCGATGGTTCTCTCGCTGGTTGGTATGACCGCTTCGGCCATCTACATCTCCATCTTAGCCAACTACCGTCTTCACCCGGCGTACCTTCTGGTGGCACCCGTTTTGAGTTCGCTGACGGGCGGATGGACCGTCTTGCTGATGGCAATGTTCAGCTTCGTCGGCGACTACACAATCGACAAAGTATGACATATCCGAGAATGAGCGAAATATGACTGGACGTTGGCACAATCGACGAGATTCGTTTTCTCGTTCAAGTGGCGCACTTTACTAGCCAATAACACTACTAATTTTCGCCACTTGGGAAGACTAAACCAAATCGTTCAATCAAGTGGCGCGTGCTGCCGGCAACCGGTACTGTCAGTCTGCGCCACCAGAGAACCTATGTTGGTAAATTTGTCTGCCGAGATCCCAATCACATTTGTTCGTAAAACAAAATTCTTTCTACTTTAAGAATCGCGGGACAAATATCGCGCTGATTGATGGTATTTTGATCGTCTTCGGGAATGCGGGTAGCTTATTAGGTGGTTACGTGTACAAGCTCTTCGGGATGGTCATGCCATTCTACCTAACGATCGGCTGCTACGTCGTCGCTCTCCTCCACACAGCCTTCTTCCTGCACGATAGACTCCGGCACACCCCGGGAAGAACCAACAGAGGCTACTCAAAGCTCTTCACGTTGGATAACTTCCTGGACAACTTCAGAATGCTTCGAAGGGCACGCGTGGGCAATACTCGAGCCCATATTGCCTTGTTGCTGTTTTGTCTCTTGCTAATTACAACTGTCTCTATCGGTAAATTTTCACAAAAATATAGAAAAGACAGAGCAAATAACGCAGAGAGGAATATTTTCAGGCGATGGAAATGTTTTACAGCTGCTGGTGGAGTTCCAACCCTTCAACTGGTCCGTGACATTCTACACGGTCTTTAGTTGTGTCTCGGGTCTCCTCAGCGCCATAAGCATGATGGCGGCCATGATACTCTTCCGGCAATACCTGGGCATGCCTGATACGCTGATCGGCATGCTGGCCGTACTGTCGGCCATCCTGTACTATTTCGGCTTTGGGGTTGCCCAAGTCGATTGGGTACTCTACGTCTCGGTTGTTGCCGGGCTTCTTCGCAACATCATGATTCCGTGTCTTCGGTCGCTTTTGTCGGGCCTCGTCGACCGCGGTGAGATTGGCAAGGTAAAGAAACCACTTGAGAGTGTGAGCAAGATCGGTAGACGAAACGTTACCGGTTTCTATGTACCTGCGTACAGTAATCCTGTTTTAGACGTACGGTTTGGTGTATGTAGGTGTGCAACTGTCATGAACCTACATATACCAATCGTACAATACATGCGTGATTTGGTGTATGCAGGTGTGTGCCTTCACGTACCCGCATGCATTAAACCGTATGTCTGTGCAATATTAGTGTATGTAGGTCCGTGCAAATTCGGTCTTATATGTTTGCCAACGTTTGACGTGTACTATAAAAACCCGCTGCGTCCGCGCAGCACGTACACGTACTTGACGATGCACCCCCGCAGGGGGTTGAACAGGCAGTATTGCCGGACCGGGTCTGTACTTCACGTGTACGATGAAGTACTGCGCGGACGCAGCGGGTTTTTACAGTATTTCCTTCGAGCTAAAATTATATTTTCTTGTTGCAGATCATGTCTTTCATATCTTCGTGTCAGTCGGTGACGCCGCTCTTCGCCTCGGTGATCTTTACCAGCATGTTCGCAGCGACGAGTAGTTGGTGGCCCGGTTTGTGCTTCGTTGTCGGTGCCTTCGTCCTGGTGCCTGTGCTGGCTTGTCTGGCCTACGTTGACGTCGCGCGACGTCAGGAGATTTATGTGAAGGATCCTTCGTTATTACGCCCCGATTCTCAGCAGAGTGATTGATAGTATATTAGATGTCTTCCTCTTAAACTTATCTGAATTCTGTTGATGCTTTTCTTGTAGCTCGGTTACAGTTCCTCCTTCGAAGAAGAAAATGACGCTTTGACACGCCTTACAAATTTTATCGCTAACTCGGGAGAATCTAAAGTGTGTTGTTTCCGGTTTCCGGCCAAAGAAAAACCTGTCTTTATTGACAAACCGATAAAGCATTGTTTACACAACAGCTATAACGCACTGCATGTCGTATTACTCACAATTTCAAAATGCTCAGCAAAGTTATGCATCAACAGGTGGAAAAAAAATATAATGTGATCACGTGATTCAAAGTTTTTTCGTCATTGACAAAACATTGAGGCTATGCAGTCATGCAGTTGAACGTCGCTCCTATGGCTCGATCCCTCTGCTGTTTCTCCGTTCTCCTTCTGATCGTGTCAGCTGGTGTCTCCGGAGGCATAGTGGACAAGATCAAGAGTGTTCTGGCATCGGGTTCGTCGAAGATTTCGGGTTCTGTCAGGAATGGACAAGCGGAGACGGCAGTACGCGAAGGCAGCCTCTCACCGGTGATTATTCGTAAGCGCGACTTGGTCAGTGAATCTGCATGGCGCTCGTAACGGTTAATCTTATCATGTTCTTGAAGTGCCGGGAGATGGCGGAAGTATGCTGGAAGCTATGCTGGACAAGCCCAGCGTCCGACATCGTATCTGTCCCAGCAAGAAGGACTGGAGCCATGTCTGGGCTGATCTCGATATCCTTATTCCTACCTTGGTGGATTGCTGGGTCGACAACCTCAAGTACGGTTCTTCCTCCAAACTTACAGACTGACGTCTGAAATTCAGAATGGCTTTGTAAACGATATGTACGAAACTTCCTCTTGCTCAAAGGATGAAGTTCGATAATGTGACGAGGAAGACGCTGAACGCCATCGGAGTCCAGATTAGAGTCCCCGGATTTGGCGATACTTCCTCCATTGAATATCTCACCACAATCAAGAATCCAGCCTGTAAGACGGATCAAATTGTCCGGCTGCTTTCGCCTGCATTTGGGATTATTAAATTGAACTCGTTTTTTTTTCTTCAGCTCGGTATTTTGCCTCGATGGTAGACTTACTGGTCGACCACGGCTATCAACGAGGAGTCACGGTTCGCGGAGCGCCTTACGACTTTCGGAAAGCTCCCAGTGCGTTTATCGCTATTCAAAGAAAAGCCGCGGACTTGACTGAGCAATGATGTCCTTTTAGATGAACAAGAGCAATATTTCAAGGACCTGAAAAAGCTGACGGAAAACACGTACGAGGATAACCACCAAACCAAGATCACCTATGTGGCCCATTCCCTGGGTAATCTGTACCTCCTTTATTTCCTGAATCGTCAGCCGCAAGAGTGGAAGGATAAATACGTGTCCAGTTTTGTGGGGATGGGAGGTCCGTGGGGTGGCGCGGTCAAAGCCATGAAAGTCATCGCCAGCGGCGATGATCTCAATATCCCCATTGTCAGCCGAAGTCGCATGGGCGAGGTCCTCCGAACAGCTCCCAGTGTAAATCTCATACACAAACTTGACGCGTCAATATAACACGGTTACTTCATACCTGTCCGTGTGCAGAGTATTTTTCTGATACCGAACGAAAAGTTCTGGCCCCTCAATGCCACTCTGGTGTCGACGCCGAACAAAAAGTATAGTCTGGGGAACCTTCGGGACTTCTTCGCCGATCTGGATCTTCTGGACGGTTGGGAAATCTATCAGGATGTCAAGAACTTGACGCAGAGCCTCGTTCCTCCCAATGTCAAAGTACTGTACTCTACGAACATCATTTTGGATCTTTAGGCATTGTTCTTATCGACCAAGTACTCTATGGTGAACCGTCCGTAGGTCTACTGCGTCTCCGGAACCGGTGTCAGTACTCCAGCTGAGTACATCTACCCGCCTGGTGGATTCCCCACCGCCTGTCCCGGCATCGTTATGGAAGACGGCGATGGGACGGTCAACCGGCGCAGTCTCGATGCGTGTGGACTGTGGGCAACGCAACAGAGGCAGCCGGTCATATCTCGCACGTTTGCAGGTATATTCCTATCCTGTATGCTGATAGCCTCTTAAGGGTCGCAGTGCTGGTAAACATGCTGTCCGTTGCAGGTGCTGGTCATCGGCAAATGACGCGAAACGACGAGGTTCTCTCTTATTTAATTTCTATATTATTTCCAGAGTTTCCTGAAAAGATGAAATGAATATTCTGTGCATTTTACGTGTGTTATCTCTGTTACAAAGAAAAAGTTAACTAAATTCAGACCTAGGCATAGAAATCCATCAAGATCGTTTATCTGACTGGAGCATGCTCTCAGCGAGCACCATTGAAAGCGCGCGCCACTTTAACAACTGGGCGAGATCCCTTTGTAAGTGGCGCACGCCCCCAGCCACCAACGCGGTCGACGTGCGCCACTTGGGGTGTTGCGCCACTTGGCGGAAGATTGTCGAGTTTATTTGCCGAGCTCCTGAAGACTGTACTTGTACGTTGAACATGGCTGAAGCAAGTGAGGTCGCCCAGCTGTCGGTACGAACAGTAACATAAACACTGATGATGGAAGGAGTGTAGGGAAAGGCGATGTTGTGAGAAAACGTTGCCATGTTCAAGAGGGTCCTTTGTGTCCACCGCTGAATAGGGTTCCAACATTAAAGTCTCTTTCTCCACAACAGTAGGCTGAATGTCAATACGTGGTGAAAAGGGGATATCGAATTTACTGTACCTACAGCAAATCCTGGCGGTAATCCTGCTTGCACTAACACTAGCTTTGACTTGTCCCAACAATGCGCCATCGACCGTGAGCATTACTTTGGCGACCTAGCCTAGCCATCTCATTTTCCCCGTGCCGGCTCAGCCTGTAGTAGTAATGGAATGGCGTGGATAGACCTAGTCAGGCGTTCATATGTCGCAGCATATTTACTCGTTCTACTTTCCGCTCTGTCTTTTAGCCAGTTATTCCACCCATAGTTTGATCATCATTTCGACAGTAGTTGACATGAGTGTGATCTGTAGTGTATCAACAACCTAATCAACATCAGAGACATTATGGTGATCGGATGTAAGGGACTTATTAGCTGCTCATCGACCATGGCTGCGGTGGGATAGGCCGCCATATCGAGCTTGTATTTTTCCGATACGAGACACGGTCAATAATCCAGTTCTTCCCCCTTCGTTTTGATTTCCCTGCGTTTCTTGATCATTTACAAGGTGATCGACTCAGCTGCCCTGTTTTTTCTTTGCTAAATGACGGTAAACGCAATCACTTTCCATTCGGAGTGGTGAGCGCTTCATGGACAGTTTCGAGTGACACCTGATGTACAGGGAGTTATGGTCCACTTTTTAAACTACCGATGACTGCGATGGAATTTAATCTAGGATATTTATCTTGTATCTTTCTGCCGTTTCTTACGAGTTTATCCCTGATGTCGTCCGATAAGGCGATTGCTCAAGGTAAGCCCGTTTTGCACAAGCTGAATTCTCTCACCAATGTTCTTAAGGATAGTTTTCTTAGTTGTTGGTCTGTTACTATTTGGCGTGTGACGAAGTTTCTCGCTCGCAGAAGCCAGTCATGCAGCGGAAACTCTCTTCCATTTTCCATGGATGAGCTTGGACGTTCTTCAAACGTCTTCCTCCTCCGTGATCATTTCCGCTCAATCCTCTTACGAGTTTACCAAAGGCAATCTACGCAACATCACTTGGCACGCTGTGGTAGCACCTGAACAAGTGGAGGACTTTGTCACCTACTTCCGCTCTTCATCCAACGCCACCTGTCTGCGCAACGTGACAGCACGCTGGCTCAACATCTCCATGACGCCGGTCTCTACACCCAATAAAAGCTTGAGCATTCCCCACATCCTGGTGGCTAACCGAACGCGACAAGGCAAGCCGCCACCTATCGACGCCGAAGCGGTCACCGTCAAGCCAGAGCCAGAAAAAGCCAGGGAGAACAAGACCCAGCCTCTCCTTTCTCCGCACTGTGCCAACGTGCTTTTCAATAAAAGTAACACGCTGACCATTCCGCTGAGAGACAACACCACCAGCGACGAAGAAGGTCCGTAATCGTACCAAACGTCTGCTGAAAACTAAGCTTTTAATACTGGTCGTGTCGCGTTTGACCTTGCAGCAAAATCGCGATATTTGCAAATTCTTAGATTTTATTAAATTAATATTTCGAAGTACTATTTTTATGCATGCGGGAGATGCACAAGTTTTATTTATTCAACGCATTTTTCTGGGTACTTCAGTGTCATATAGATTTATCGTAGGTTTGACGCTGTCTGAGTTGGACGCTCATAAGTTAGAGGAGGTGGCGAACTACACAGTGCAGAAGCATAACTGTTTGCGGGCCAGCGTAAAACCGACGGCCAGCAACATGTTACGGATGGAGTGGAACCAGGAAGCGGCAGATCAAGCTCAAGAATGGGCGGAACAGTGTTCGTACAACCATAACAACGAAACCAACCGAACAACGTCGCTCTTTCCTTGTGGCCAGAACATTGCTTACACCACACCCTGGCCATTCTCCTGGAACGCCGTCATCAACATGTGGTTCAACGAGGAAAAGGACTACACATATGGCCAGCCTAATGATCTCCATGTCGTCGGCCATTATACCGCCGTAAGTTATTTCAATGCCCCGAAACTGGGTAAACGTGGGAAGTAAACGACGGTTCGGATGGGCTTCATTTGCAGATGACCTGGGCTACAACTTTTCAACTAGGCTGTGCTTACAAGGATTGTGGTGGATGGCACTTTTACGTTTGCCATTACTGTCCAAAGTACGAATGCCATTATGGTGACAACAACCGACTGCAGTTTTAAACTCCGAATTAGACCACATAATTTTGACAGTAAGTTGGGTTTACGGCATCTAAAGTGGTTTCTTCCAGTGGCAACTTTGGCGACTTGAGTGCGCCATACAAGGCGGGAAACCCCTGTGCTGCGTGTCCGGACTCCTGCGACCGCGGACTATGCAGTAAGTGCTGCTCTTCACATAAACGCGGTACACAGTACGGTGTTGTAGTCAGTCTCGGCCATAAATTCCGTCCTTTCCATCAATCAAGCACAGCTGGTCCATCGACACTGAATAGTAAAAACTAGCTTTTGTAACTCGGTTTTTCCATCGGTTTTCGATACAGTCGTCGCTTGACTTGTGTTGCTTGATTGATGGTTAAGTACGTAAATTATGCCTAGACTGAATACAACACTGCAATACTCGTGTACTGATCGAGGAAAGAGAAAATTTCAGTGTGTAAGATTATGTTGATACTTATTTGCAGCCAATACTTGTCGTTACTCCAACGTGTACTCCAATTGCGACGAGCTGGAGAAGAAGTACAAGATTTGCTCCAGTCGTTTTCAAGAGCGCCTTGCCACCAACTGCAAGGCTACCTGTCTCTGTCCCGGCAATATTTACTTGTGAACTGTCATGTCTTCCAAAACACAAAGTCCGCTTTTCTACACCTGAACTTTTATACAGCACTTGTCTGTACGTTAACGTTGTTACCCTGTGTCTTGTGACTTTAGCTTGGTGGTACTTTCTATGGGCGACTAAACCATCAAAAACCTTGAATACGTCCTCTATATCGTTTGAAATCCAGACGATTCGGGTGACGTCAGCGAGCCAGAAATCTTAATTGTGTCAGCTCGGCGGTTCTACATCGCAGGCTTCGAGTGTCGCTTCCACGCAATGTTTTCCATGGTTAACCCGCAGATGTTCGTTACCCAACATCAAATTCACAACTCAAACTAACGGTGCTCTGAGTTATAGAGACAGTTACTGTAACTGTGGTCTGGAAGTCCAGACTGATCATGGAACATGGCTTGATCCTGTTTACTCTTACATCCATACTGCCTGGCACAACGCTAGCCAAGCCGACAGACAGTAAAAAACGGCCCAACATCGTCTTTTTCTTAGCGGATGATTTGCTAAGTTCTCAACTGCCACTAGGCACTCTGGCTGGTGCTGAACTAACTGAACTTTCGTCAAAGCCTTTTTTCATTCAAGGTCGGACAGACGTTGGTTTTACAGAGGGCAAATTTCAAACACCGACACCGACCATAGATCGACTGGCCTGGGAAGGCATCATTCTGAACAGGTATCACTCTGATGCCCTGTGTACTTCCCACAAGAGGATCGGTTCTCACCGGAAAGTATACAATCCATACAGGTACGAATGTCATCAGGTTTATAAAAATTACGCCAGGTCTGCGACCTGTCTGTTTGCATGTGCCTGTTAGGTCTTCAAACGATGTCATCCGGAACGGCATCGCCAAAGCACTGCCGTTGCAACACACTCTTTCACCGCAGCTCGTGAAGAAGCTTGGCTATCGTACAAGCTTGCTCGGGAAGGTATGCTGACTTGTGCCTCAGACTTTTTTAGAAAATTGAAAGCAATGAATGCGGGTAGGCACGAAGAGAAATCGTTTTTCGTGAACGTGTATGTGTATTTTTTATCTTAAAGGGGCGCGGCTTTGTCTATTCGCTGTGGTACTCCAGCGGTAGCTGCCACTTTCTCACCCACCCCGCTGCCTATCCGGTAGGCGTGTACAACTCCACTCTAGCTAACCACGCCAAGTCCGGTAGAAGCTTCACAGCGTTGCCCACTTCGAAGACGCAGGGTGAAAGACCAGCCACCACATCTGGGAGAACTTTACGCGAGAATGGCTTACGGGTCCCCGTCAGCCACGTAAACAATTTCTACTTGCCCGAGTTGTTCAATGCCAAAGCCATTTTTCCGGTACTTTGCTACTCTCTTGCCACATACCAGCAATTTCTCTCATCTCACCACCATGCCACAGCTCGACCTTCGTCCCCGTGTCCGCAACTTCCCATCAAATACCCCAAACGGAAACAGCAACTGGGTAATCAGATCTGTGAATAAGCCTGAATCCAACGTTCTCAACATACTGTATATTAGTTTTAACTTCTATTTGTTGTATGTTTTGTCTTACTATTGCAGCTTTGATACAGGCGCTGGATGAGAGTGTAAAACGCATGATCGGCGCTCTGACCAACAAGGGTGTCCTCAATAACAGCCTATTCGTCTTCGCTTCGGGGAATGGCGGCGCTGCGGAACTTGTCGGTCCCTTAACGGGCGGTGCCAATCACGGTTACAACTGGCCACGACGAGCGGGCAAAGCTTCGCTGTTTGAAGGAGGCGTTCGGGCTGCGGTTTTCATCTGGTCGCCGTTGCTGAAACGACCCGCTACCATGACAAACCAACTCTTCCATGTCACCGACTGACTGCCGACCCTGTGGCACGCAGTTGAAGGAAACATGGCTGATCTGGATGGATTGGGCATCGATGGTGTCAGTCAGTGGTCCTCGCTGCAAAGTAAGGCCACTCGGCCACGTCACATACTGTACACGCACGATGGGAAATTATGGGACAGTGAAAATCATGGATCAGGCGGAAAGGACGGCAAAATGGAGATTTGACCGTAGAAAAGTGTTAAAAATTGTATTACTGTGAATACGAGCACGTACGTGCCTCCGTGACGCCGTAACGAAATTAGGCCTGTCGCATAATTTTTACCGTCCCATAATTACCCCTCGTATACGGAACGAGCCACGCGATTTCCTCTAAGGCGTTTCTCGTTATTTAGGCGGAAATGGAGTGGGTCCTCGAAAGGACGTCCTTCATAACATTGACCCTGTCAAGAAGCACTCTGCATTGACTTTTAATTTCAGGCTGCAAACGGAAATGTATTCAAGGTGCTTGGTGGAAGCCCATACAGCAACCAGAGAAAAAAATCTCCTGTTAGTGTAATACCGCCAAAATCGCCTCTGACTTTTCCTCGATTCTTGCTTTAATATTGTCGACTTTTGCGAAGGTTCGCATCAGAAAACACAAAGAGTGGGCGGGCGAAGAACTAGCGAAAACCGACGGTTGCTTCCATTCGATGCAAGTCTTTGCCCGCTGGTGCTGCAAAAGACTGTATTCCATGGGAGCGGGACTGCTTGTTCGATTTGACGGACGATCCATGTGAGGCGCATAATATCGCCGTGTCCCGGCCTGACATACTGCAGTTGTTGGAGAACAAACTGGAAGCCTGCAATGCGACGGCTGTACCGCCTCCTGTCGATAGACCTGACCTTGCTGCTAATCCGAACTTGTGGAGCGCATGATTCGTGCCCTGGCAGGATCTACATCCGTGGGACGAAGGCGTCCCCAACGGACCTCTGTTTTCCCACGGAGTATTATTACCCGAATACGAGGTAAAGGACATAATTCGGGCACAGCGACTTTCACACCATAATTCGGGCAATGCGAAAAGTTTAGGCTTTCTTATCGACGCCTGATTGATTTCTCACCGTACACTTGTTGATACAACTTTGGGTTTTTTTGCGTCTCTCCCTCACGATACCGTCTTCTGACCTACTGCACAACGTTTCATCGTTCCCAAACCTATATGGACCTTGAGGAGAGGGATTGATGTAGCTTTGGAAGCAATAAGCACGTGATTACATGCAGCAGGAGCTCAGAAAAAATATGCTTGAATTATGATGCAAAAATCGCTGTGCCCGAATTGTTTTCTCTACCTCGTAATTATAATGTTGCTGTTTAAGAATTTGCCTGTCGTGCAATTTCCTTCTACTCGCTATTCTGCCTTCCGCTTCCTGTCGCATGAGTCGCCAACCGTTAAATCCGGACGTTTAGACATAAATCGCAAGAAGATAGAAGAGAATTTTCTTTCCACTTTGAACTACACAGTCAGAAGATAAATCCTGGAAGATACTGCGGGATCAGGAAGCAACGGCTCTCAGACGCTGCAGTGAGGAAAAGTTCCTTGATTGAGAGTTTTGACTGATCACGAACTCATCAGCCTATTATACCGGTACTGTCGTGTCTGGCTGGAACTGGCCCAATAGCGTGTCCTGTTCTGTCCCAAGCATACAAAGCAGCTTTTGGGCCGATGAGTTTCTGATCAAGCAAATTTCTCAAGTCTCAACCAAAGAACGTTACGTCACTGCAGCGTCTCGGAGCCGTTACTCCCGGATCCCACAATACCTTCCAGGTTCTTTTCTCTATGTCTGTAGTTCAAACTGTGTTGGAAATTCTCCTCTATGCTCCTGCGATATGGGCCCGAGCGTCGGCCGTAATTTACTTGTTAGCGAAATTCGGTAAACCGAATTATAAAGCATGTTTTAACAAGCAGGCCGTTGGTCAGAACCCAGTTGCTGGAGATCTGGCGCGTAAGATGAACAAGCTCAAAACTAGAAAAACAAGAGTAGTAGATGAAGGAAAAGACAGGCGAAAAGGCGGGAATGTTGACATAATGGTCAATAAGAGGAAATCAATATTTCAGTTCAGCAATGGAGCTGTGAGAACAATCAGAGGCAGCGCCCATATATTTGCTGTGAAGCCATTGGTTCTTATTTTTCTCGCGTTTCAGCAAGTAAGCTAGGCAAACTGTAGCAATGAACGACAGTGCAAAGAACCAGCCTAACACTCCCGTCAGGACGGAGAAAGACAGCGTCGGGAAACAGAAGTGACCGACGTGTTGCGATGTACTACCTGCAAACACCAACACGTTGATGACCGAAACTGGACCCTTCTTAGTGAAAATAAACAAACCTGAGCTGTCGGCACTCTGGATGACCAGCCTTCCAGAGACCGTCAAGACATCCGAGGCCGTGTTGTCGATTGAAGCATTATGGGTGCTGATGGTGATCATGCGACTTTGCGGCAGTTGATATGGTGCGGAACGCTTTCTCCTGACAGATTCGAAACATCCTCGCTGTATGATGGAAAATGAGAATCCATTAAGGTATTTTCAATGAACAAAAAACGGATAGAGCGACCGCACCGGTGACTGAGTGTCACAAGCTGCTTCCGCGTTGGTAATGCATAGGCGGACGTTGCACATGGCGTGAAGCTCGCTGAAATCGCCCATTTGGAACATGACGAACTTGCTGTAATACATTTCGGGTTCGCCGGTTGACAAGGCGGCGCGGTACACCATCTTGGGAATCAAGGGTGGTATTGAGTCTATGCTGCACCTGCAAGACCAAGAGACTGATCGAAAGGAACCTTGGTTAGGAACAGTCTTTGTGATCAACACCAATACAAAGCTAAGTGTTTTTTTACTGGTGGTTAAACCGAATTGCCGCTGACCCATTAATTTTCTAACATAGAAAAATTTTATTGAAGTTTAGATGCTATTTTTTTCAAGCATTCTGCTTTTTGGAATACTTTTGTTTTTGATTTTATGACATGTCGACCCATGCTGGCAATGTAGACGGCATGCAATGTGATACGTGGACGACATCAAACAAGAGACTTAGCCTACCCGTCCTTGACGAGGATGAGCTCTCGGAAATCCGGATCGTTGCGATTACTGTATGGCTTGTTGGAGACGATGCAGAATTCCGGTTTCATCGTCGAATACGCCACTGCGAAGGAAAATACCCAACATCACTCTTCCAGAAACTTCCCAACAGCCGCAGAAATTCATCAGAAGAACTTACCGTTGGTCGTCATGCGCAGGACAACCCGGACGGTATCTCCAATGGTGGCTTCCGTCAGCGGTGTAAACTGTGGGTCGGAGTTGGCAAAGAAGAGCTCGATAAAGTCTTCGACGGACGGCGCGCTACCTTCCACCGTACCGGCGCCCGTGCTCGACACTCCCGATGATTGCGCTATCCTATCAAAGTTGCCCGGTGCGCTGCAACCGAAATACCCTCGCTTTGTTCCGTAAGTTGCAGTGTTTTCTACGTATATGATAAAGTTAAGCAGTGTGCTCATATTTAACAGAGCCTTACTCGTTGACGATGAGTTTGTTGGACGCAGCGACGGCTTGGTGTGTGGTGGAGTAGACGCATTTGACGCGTTGTTCCAGTATTCGACCGTCGGTAGGTCGCGGGTTCAAGGCTTCTAACCGGATAGTTGTCTGATAGACCAGCCATTCTTTCTGCAGGCCCATCGTGTTGTCCGACGCGCTGTCGATCCCACACTGAGCGTTCAACCAGACCACAAACCGCTTTGACATCAGGTTCCCGCTCGAACTGCAACATCCCAAAACAAGCGGTTGAAACCGCAGAGGATGCTGCTTATCTTTGTGCGGGTTAAGAAATATTTTTGGAATACTTTGGAAAAACTCACTCCCGGACTGAAATATCAAAGAAGAAGTTTCACAGAGAATTACCAAGTTTAATGAACTCTAGAGTTTCAATTCAGGTGTCGATTCGTGTATAAGAGTTGCTGCAAGGCATATGCGCATGAACAAACGCAATGTTCCATCCAGTAAGGCCGCTCCCTTCTTGTCTTGTTCAAGGAAACAATTTTTAGATCGTAGAAAGACCAAGTGGCTTTTCCAGCCATGGCTAGGCCAGATGTTTTGACCACATAATGGTCTTGACCGTTTACCAATGGGAGATGGTTTGGCAGAATTACTGGATGATACATCTCAAAACTTGCACTATCGACGGTTGCAAATCGGTTTTCCCTGGGCTGAGTGCCAGCCACTGAAAATCGTCAATCTATTGCAGTGACCTTTATTCGTATCATGCATGGTGGACCTTCTCGAAATATAGGAAATTATTCGAGCGTACCTTATGGCGCCGGAATCGTCTTTGCAAGTGTCTTTGTAGTTGTTGACATAGACAACATATCGATCAACGGTGACTCCGGGAAATTCTTCCTGGACTTTGCGTTCGTTGATGTAGACCAGCATCTTGTCCTTCTCGCATTCGACCTTGTCGACTACAAAGAGAGAGAGAGGGGAAACGTCGCGTAACCGACCAGACAATAGGGGTGGACCTTGGGCAGGTGGGTAAGACGGTAACATAAGCTGGACTTACTAAACTCAGCCTTGGCCGTCGTCTTGAGCAGGCATAAGGACAACAATATCTGCAAGGAAAGAATAGGGATTGTCCAGTCTTACGTCATAATGATCGGCGGCTCAAGTGCCCGTCTTAAGAAGCGCTACCCCGGCTTGAGGCTTCACCCTAAGGTCGCCAACGTCAAGCAGCCTCTTTTGTCCTCATGTCAACAGAATCAAGTATCTCCCGTAAACATTCCATTCTTCCATCACCAGCCTCATATCAAACGCCGCCGAAGGTCAGGGTTATTTTGAAACCAACAGAATTGTTTATTATGTTTGATCGTGATCAAATGAGCTAACCTCCCAAATTTCAGAGCTAACCAAAAATAATGCTGACACATGTGTGACACTGGAAACAGACAACTAGACGAACGGCTTTCGGCCGTGGGTTCTTTGGCTTGTCGAAGAGCCCTAAAATTAAGGCTGAACAGTCCGGCTATGTTGAACTAAACGACGTTCTGTGTTTGTTCATACTCACCAAACCAGACAAAAAACGATGCAGGGGCACAGAAGACCCGAACTCGGTAAGTGGCAGATAATCATGTCTTTACTGGTCAAGAATAAATCCCAATTGCTTGTTTCGTATCCTGTGGTGCTGTCGGAATTTTGCTGACCTTGAGAACGCCATCGTCACTTTCCTAACGGTGCAGAGCGCGGTTTAGGTCGCTCTGCTGTAGAATTTACTTTGAAAAATTATTCCGTATGGCAGAATTCTGCCATACGGAATAATTTCAGCCGTACTATTGAGAAGACCACCCGTGGCTCAGTCTGACCAGAAATATACCAAGGAAGCTGATGAAAAAATTGATGCTTACCCGCAGAAGAGGAAGCCATATCCAAAACTGACCACTCGGCAGGATACGTCGTACGTCCACAGGGAAGATCTTCGTCCAGGTCATGGTCATGACAGAAGCACACGGGTTTGCGGCAAGAGAGAAAAAAGTGAACAGTGGACGATCGAATGGTCAGTCAGTACGAAGAATAACTTTCTTGCCAACTAAGAGTTCAAATCAACAGGTCCCATTGTTTCCAGAGTCGCCAGCGGTCATGTAAGTCCAAACGATACACAGAGACAAGTCCCGACCAGGGTTTGGAGCCAGGAATAACTCGATGTTGACCGACAGCAGACAAAAAGGTTTCTCGATGCCGTTGGGTTTTTGGTATCAACAGTAACTATTTCCCAGAAAGACAAAAGTTACAGCTGACACACCCGTAGTGACACAGTGATGATGACTGCACAGCTCGGCGTCTTGGTCCAAGCTAACGGTTATAACTGGAAACCTTGGAGAAGCAGACTGCGTGTAGTCGTGTCAAGGAGACATTGGCTGGAGAAAGAAGGAGATTTCTACGGGTCGGATGTGGCGAGGCTCTCTACTGGCTTGTAACAGGCCTCGATGGCCATCGATGCTAACTCCGTTTATATAGACACGGTCAGGCTTTACTGCCTACCGTTGATCTTCAATAAGGCGTTAAGCCGTCTGAGGAGCTGGCTATGCTGGGCTCCATACACTGCACTGCCAAACGGGCCCACTGCGTCGGACGGTAGTATATACAGCTTTGGGGGATTACAGTGCACTTTACCGGCAATTCAATGTCCTTTCAAAATTAATTTATGCATCTTATCAAATAGATCACATTCCTAGTCTACTTGCTACCTAACACTGCTTTCATAGTTTTCCGCAGAGTTTAAAGCCTTAACGCTCGTGACATTGAAAGCATCAGGCATTACAGCATGCATGCATGCGTCAATTATGCAGCGATATCTTCATGCTGTTACCTTCGAATGTCAAGGTACATGCCTGCTTAGCATTTACATATTTATTCCGGCATTATAGCGTCTTTACATTGGCCATTATTGTATTATAACGCTCAATTACATTATGGTATGTTTAAACCTGTCATAATTTTGTAAGACAGACGTTCAGGAACAAGCCATGAAAGTAAAAAACAGTAAATTTACAGCATGACAGCTACTGGCCATTTGCCGCGATCGTTCGGCATTTGCCACTAGATTAATTAATGGTGATGTGACGTCATCGCAGAATCTTCCACCGCGTCATAAGAAGCGAACTGGGACATTTCCGCTGAAGGAGGAAGAGTGTAGCATGTCATGTAGGACGTAGACCATAGTCAAGGGCTAAGAGGACAAAGCGAGTGTTGGAATATTGTTTGGTGGCGGAAATGGTTGGGCGACCTCGCGCGAGAACTTGAGGAAGCTTGGAGTACTTTGCAGGGGTGGGTGGGCAAGATATTCAACCATCATTGTCCAATGTATACACTCTCTTAATACGTAATTTCCGGCATCAAACACACTTCATACCGCGCTTACCTTCTGCTACACGACATCATGTACGCTGGATGTGGATTAAATCACGTCGGCGTAGCTACCCTGATGGGAACTGACTTTCTGCAGATGGCCAGTAACCGATTAATTTTATTCCAAGCCTGATCGTGAAACAATCATTGGCACAATGTCATAGTGTACGCAGGTGGCTGCTCGTCAAAGGCCATAACATACGCGTATAAACGTACTGGCCCAACCGTCAATTTGCTTTCGAGGATTGCACAAAAATTGTGGAAAGGCTAATAAAAAGGTTTTCTGCCCAAACTTTAAACCATCTAATTGACGAAGGAGCTGCGGAGTAAAGTTCATACTTTCTTTCTGCACCAGATGCTTGAGGTATAATGTCCAGGTGTGAATTCCGGCTGTGCCGGTAAGGAGGTACAGCCAATGTGATATGCCACATTAGCCATTCACTGCACTATGTACTGAGACTTGTCGCTACTGGAAAGTCGGAAAGCGATTCTGATTATCCTGGCCTTGATAGCTACTGCCTTCACTGTACAATGGTATTGCGACCACAATTACCGTCGCTTTCCTACTTACAGTAGCAGCTACTGCATGTTTATGTGTCTTACTTTACCGTGCCGGAACTTCAAGGTTTTCTTCGGTACCGGTCCTGGAACCCTCGCGACAATTTTGCCTGACATATTCTTTCCTCTAACTTGCGAACCTAACGGCATTTGCCGCGAAGAACTCTTTCCCCTAAAAATCACAGGCTGCTCCGAAGAACAATTTTTTTAACAGCCTTGTACCCCAAAAGTCCCGGCCACGAGCAACCTCGTGGCCGAGTTCCGAACACCTTCTCTCTCCATGATCTCCTTCCCCGACGAAGTTTCCCACAAAAAGCATGCCACCATGAACCCTAATTATCAATCCCAAACAACACGCTCCATCAATCTCCGCAGGCGATACTCCCTGCTGTGGACGAGTCGCTATATGGAATCTAGATAACCTCAGTGATGTATCATTTCCTGTTTTGGTATTTCAGTTTCTATTCCAGTTCCCGAATACATATTCCAGTCCCATTAATTTAAGTTCTCGTTATGGGAGTAATGTCGTTCTTAGTTCAGGTCCAGTGCAGAAACTGATACTTCACTGGAAAGACAGCCAGTGTCACGGGTCATCATCACCTCATTCTCTTCGCTTTTCTCGAGCACATATTTTGACCTAGTCATCCGATTTCTGAAATTCAAAAGCCACAAGGTAGAGACACTTTAGGCTTTTCGGTCACGTGACAAGCCCGTTAGTTTTCCCGTCAGCCAACCAGTAAGCTTTGGTGGTTCGGATAAGGAAAAGAGGGTCTTTTCAAGTCCTGCTCTCTGGTCAACTGATGGCATTGGTGAAAAACCCAAACGGCCAGAGTGTAGCAAAAGCATTGTCCAATCGATTGCACTAGAAAAGAACATTTTCCATTTGGTATCTACGCCCCACTTTGCCCCCTTTTTTGATGGGGTGTATAGTTTCTCGATGACTATCTCCCCTCCTTTTCATCCGGCATTGGCCAGATGATGGGAGCAGGACTTGAGAAGACCCTCTTGTCCTTGTCCAAGCCACCAAAGCCTACTGGTTGGCTGACTGGAAAACTAAAGGGCTTGTTATGTGACCGAAAAGCCTAAAGTGTCGTCTACCTGATGGCTTTCAAGTTTCTGAACTTGGATGGCTAGGTCAAAAGATTTGATAAAAAAGCGAAGACCGTGAGGTGACTATGATCGATTTTCAGCATATGGACAGCGGCGGCCCCATTACCCGGAACATCGGCTATCGTTTATATACAGTACTCAAAATGCATCTCTTCCGGTGGTCACGTGGTCTTATAACATCGGTCAATGGTAACTAAGGTCACGTGACCACCGGAAGGGATGTATTTTCAGCATCGTATGATATCTGAAAATTTGTGCAAGCAGGGCACAGTTCATGATTATTACGGAAAGTTGAAGCAGCTCTTCTTCCCTGCTTTTATGTCAAGGTGAATATTCTTACGGTTACGGCCCGGCTAAAACATGCTGGCCGGATTAAAAGCCAGGTAGGGAACTGGCAGTGCATTCTATATCCCTGTCTGTGAATTGCACCACAAGTCCATTGAAACTTTAACTTGTTCTGAGTGTGAGAAGAATAGCTTCACGTCGTATTAGTAAACTTGGAGAGGTTGTTTGTTCTTCAGTCCTGTGTTTCCCCGATGAAGTGGTGGATTAAATGATTACTACACATGGTGTCATGCGCCGGTTAGAATGGGAACGTTGCTATTGGTCAAGGGGCGGTGGCGCTCGTTTTTTAACCAGGCAGAAACTCTGGGATCGTTTCGCACCCCATGGTTCAATTTTGACATAAAACACGTGGTGCTGCAGGTGTTAAGCAATGGAGAATATCGCTTTCGATTGGAATTGATAACGCACCGTTAGTACTTGTAGTATTACACGTGTAACGGGTGACTAGCCAGGACAACCGTTAACCAACAGCCGACTACGGAACACAAATTTCTCTTTGTCTATTGACCTCGGATTTCCCGGACTAATCCGTTCTCCCGGGTGGCGCGGCCTAATTGCCGCTAACTTTTCAGCTCTACGATTAAGTCCAGGACCTGAGGATGACTTCCGCTTTGGTTACAGGGAACAGGCCAGACATTTGTGTATCAAAAGTAGCCATATTCACAATACGTCTTTTCGGCATTATTTCGCAAAATAGCTATTATGGCGAAACAATTCTGTTCTTCAACAGAGTTTTCCCCAAAACCCGCCAATGCTAGGTTTTCGGCAAATCAGTTGGCTAGTTTCAAAGTCAAGTTTGTATGAGTCGATTTTTCAGATCGCATCAACCTTAAGTTTCAGTGGTGCAAGTCTTGTGGTTACAACGAAAGCTCAAAGCCCCTCCCGGGAGCAACGAGCAATTAAACGTTCGTCCACAAAAATCAGTCACTAAAAACAGTAAATAAAACCGAACACTTCTCTACCGGGAGATAACTGAGGTTTTCTGTTTGACGATAGAAAACAGAATGTTTTATTGACCGTAAAAAGCTTACTTTTGAAGAAATCTACCTGTGGTAGGCTGTAACTTCTGTTTCTCTACCATCGATTAATCTGAGTCAACTTTCGTTGCGCACGGTAGGTGGACGTATGGTCTATCAAGGCATACCCATCAAGCAAGCTGAAGTAAATCTTGTAAGCAGCTGTCCACACTATACGGAACCGTCGGAACGGAAGATCCCAGAAGTACGCCGAGTCACGAGTGGGACCATCTTCTAGTTTTAGCAGCAGAAAGTCACGTGATTAAACTTTTGCCCCTTGAAACTGCTCCCTAGAGAGAGCAATATTTTTCCATCGAACGGTGTGTAGTAGGTCAGTAAGCGCAGTATACTGGAGAGTGAATTAGTGGGCGCCACCCGGTAGGTGCAATATTACAAGTACCAACGGTGAGTTAGTTCGTCGAATCGAAAGCGATATTCTGCATTGCTTATTGATTGATTATTGACAACCGTGGATTGGCAGGCTCGTGCTGGCTACCGGTAACGTTCATGCTGATCTGGACCCGTTTTATTGACACTTTACCTTCCCCAACGCGTATGTTTGATAGCCAAGGTCTTTCAGGTGAGCTGGCAGAAGTTTGAACTTGAGCGGTAGTCCCCATGGCTCACCGTCGTTGATGGGGAACTGCATTCCTGAGAAGAAAACCGACACTTCAAACAGGCATGCCCAAGGAGCACCCACATCTACATCTATCCGTACCGTTTTCGGAAGTGTATTTCGAGATCATAAGGGCTAGATCTCACCGCAACAACCGCGAGAGCCGTGGACAATCATGAACGATTAGCTGAAAGATTGCCTAGCCACTTGGCCTTGAGTCACGGATGAACTACTCTTCAGTCGGTACTGATCGAAAGGGACTTTCTCCAACGTGCATTGCAAACCAAAGTGGTCAGGTTTTCAGGTAACACATTACATCTACCGGTGCGCATAGGGTGGTCGCAACCCGACCACGGTCACATCCCAATGCTATTTAACACGCCTAGGCAGAACTCCTGCACTGTAGAACCGTTACTGAAGTTCTGCCAAGGTTACGGAATGGGCAAGGAACTGCAGCCATGGCCCCCGAAATTGTGAAGAACTTCTGTCAGGAAATTTCTGCACTATTTCAGCAGGTAGAGACGTGGTAGTTTGAAAGTGGCCGGAATTAGTTGTCAGTATACAGTAGGTTGAATACGACTCGACACCGGCTAGTGTGCAGTACAATTGAGTCGAATCGACGCAGAATGAGCTAATTTAATATGGTTAGACAGCAACGTCCGAAATGCATCCCTTCCCGTCCCTCTATTTCGACGTTTTCTCGGCTTCAAGATGCAAGTACGGTTTTATAATCGGTACTGCAACTGGAAACCGAAGAAAAAGGCCAAGTGGGATGACGGGAATGGATGCATCTGTATAACACTACTGCAGTGACGTCACAATGTGACATTACCAGCCGGAAACGGGAGCCGAGAAGCACAGTAAAAACATGTATGAATGCGTATGTATGAGAGCCTGTGCCCTGTGTTGAGTCGTACTTGGAAAAGAAGATCGGGAGACAGGAAACAGGTCAACGTTGGATGGGCAAAATACCCGGTTCGTTAAACAGCAGCTGGTACAATGATAAGATATTGCACCCTGGTCAACATAAACAGCCCTGGCACTGAGCGTTTTACAGCACTGCATTTTAGTATCGTCAGTTGGATCTTTTTCATGTTGACATTCCTTCTGCTCTTATTCTTCCCATTCTTCTCCAACTTTCTTCCTTAAATTCTTTTGCGAAAAGATAGACCAGCCAATGACTGTTCGGGTATTGTATTTCCACACAGCGTCCTCCAAAGTTGGAAGTAGCACACGCTGCGAGGTACGTTCCTGTGGATGGACAGCTTGAGCCAACGGTTGGATCGATCTACACCGTCAGATTTAGGAACAGGACTTCTCCATTATGGCGTCTACTTGGACATGGCGGTGTATACGAATGTTGCAAAGGAAAAGAAGGCTCCAACGCTAAAGTCGACGATAGAGCATCCAACGATGCCTGTGCGATCGTGGCAAAGCATTACTTGGCCAGTATGATGGACTAAGATATGCCGGACGTCTCCACCGAAGGTCTGAAGGACTAGAACATCCGTAATCCCGCTGACCAAGCTCGGGAGTTCTCGTCGATGACAGAGGTGAACTTTTAGCGCAAGGATTTGCCATGGATTGTGTAGCAGCTGGTGAAGGTATAATTTTCTAGAACAATTAGCTATTGGCTATATAATTATAAAGATGTATTTTGATGGAAAACAATTATTCCATTAAATTATTATTCAGCGCATTTTACTGGACAAGTTACTGATGATTTGTGCTTTTTAAAAATAGTCACCGTGTTCGGTGAGGAATAAAAGATTCCCATCCCGAAAGAAGCCCAAATCAACAAGAGTATCACCAACAAAATTTCCGGCCTGCGCAAGAAACGAAAGACAAAGGCGTTAGTTGCTGCCGTTGATGTGTAAAAAGTTACTGATAGATGTTTCGGTATTTTGAACGTATTTCTTGCCGTTGTAAGATCTGTGGCTTTTTAAAGATAATCCTACTTTTCTGACGTTTTATTGCTGTTTTTCTACGATTTTGACGCGCGACCGGAAGCTTCGATCGCCCATTAAAACGTGATTGCAGCAATACCCCTTTATTGTGAATGGTTTAACCAGCCATTTTTGGCAGTGGCAAAAACGCCGATTAAGTTCCTCGCAGCAGTTCAGCATCTAAGCTATCGGGCATCTGCAATTTGTTTGACATGGGCGACTTCTGAAATTCGTGATGTTGTAGGTTTCTGCTCTTGTTTCTTAAAAACCCCGTTTCCACAGCTTTTGCGCAACGTTAAATAGCATAGGCATACAGCTTAAAGTGCGACCATGGTCCCACGGTCGCGCAACCATGGTCGGGTCGCACCCACCCTAGGTGCGCATTAAGCGCAGCCTGTGCAGCATTGCTTTCCGCCGGCTGTTGTTGTGCTCTGGGATACAACACTGGCAGGCTGTTGAGGCTGCGAAATGGGATGCCGTTCAGTCAAAGTATTTATTTCTTAAGGTCAGCCGACATTCATGCACGAGCTTCCCCGATCGAGTAGAACACGAAGTTTTGCCCCTCTATCCGCTTACTTACGACCGAGTGTTATAACGACCAACTTTTGCCCGGGGTATGACATTGCTCAGCCTGCGGACTTGTGGGTATTGTTCAGACCTTTCTTTCGTTAACCGGTTTACAGCATGTCCTCGATTTCACCGATGCGAGTGTACATACTTTGGCCGTATCTGACCAGTGCTGTACGACGGTGTGACGCTATCTGTGCAAGTAAGCACAGAGCACAGGCAACGCGGCCAGCAATTTAGGCACCTCGCGCCGGGAGAAGAACACGGAGAGCTTGCCAGACTGCTGTCTGAGTCAGCAGCTAGCGGCAGAATGCGAAGCTCTTCCGGGTACCACTTCAGATATTACATACGAGCATGTATCAGTCGGAGCGACCAAACGATCTGAATCATCTGATACGAGCTGTTCTACAGTGTACGGCAAAATTAACCGTTAAAAATGGGCGTTGGATGGAACCAGATGAAAGCAGCCAATGAAATTAGCGCATATAGCAAACTAAGTATTTCATTGGTGGACTGTAAATAAGCTCCAGCTGCTGCCAACGGCTAATTTTGTCGTACACTGTACGTCGCCCAAAGTAGGCATCAAGTGTGCTGACACGTCACCTTTCAAATGGGCAATCAAAAACTGAGCCTAGAAAAAGGGCGTATTGTTAACGGATAGTTATGGTTTGGTTGAAAGGTGGCTACAATCAGAATATCCATCGTGTCTTCCCTCCTTCACAGCCCCAGCAGAATCAACTCGCGACCCAACTGTCACCTTTACGGGGTAGGTGTAACTATAGCGGTTTGGGGTGTAAAGGGTGTAACGATAAACATAGCCAAACCTTTTCTTGTACTGCAATTTGAAAATACTGCCATTCGCCAAGTCGGTCGCGAACAGCCTCTGATGAACATAGAAGGCTCGGCGAAGCTAAAATAAGCCGCTTTAGCCGTTCTTAGCCGTGGCTAAAAATATTTTGACCGCGGCTAAAGCAGCTAAAACACTAAAATACCGCCGACTTAACATCAATAAATCAATCGAGCGCACAATACATTTTAGCCGTGGATAAAAGTATTCTAGCTGCTTTAGCCACGGTCAAAATATTTTTAGCCACGGCTAAGAACGGCTAAAGCGGCCTATTTTAGCTTTGCCGAGCCTTCTATACTGATGAAATAAACTGAAGGAGCAATACGACTCCAAAATTGCTCGATGAATTTCGAAAGAGCAGCTTTCGGCTGCTTACTCTGGGCCATGTTTCGGATCATCATCAAATTGTCAAAAAACTATTCACATGACTTGACCGCCGCTCTCATCGTTTGATCCGACTACCGCTTTACGGTTCCAAGTAAAGATGAAAAGTACCGTCTGTCGGCAAATTATTCTAACTAACTTGCGAAATTCTGTAACAAACAGACGTTTGGCTGGAAAGGCCGCGGCCGCTTCCAATCCGCTGCCTCGAAGAGCAAACGAAAAGTAATCTGGAAAGTACTTGGTGAATGTACCTTATCGATGTTGGGTGTAGGGGTCTGTAGATTTCCTTCCGTGAAGCTTACATCTGCGCGACCCTGAGTTTCGAATACAGCTTGAATAGCGACTCTCCAATGCGTTTTGATCTGCGAAGCTCTGCTATCAATAGATAGAAACCTTTCGAGTGATTTACCAGGTCATCGGCCAATATGAAAATGATATTTGGTCTTTTGCGAGTGGCTGGCGAACTGATAACTTGACTCACATGCAGCAAAGTCAGTGAAATGGCTAGGAGTAATTTGGAAGCATGAAGTACAGACGATCCATTACAGCGGTCACTTTGTAAACTACTGCAAACATTGTTGGAGCTTCTACTGTAACTACGGTTCTAATAACTACGGTTCTTATGGTCACACCTCGTGTTCCGGGCTTAGATGTAAATGCAAGGTCAAGGCGGAGTTACTCGCTGCTGCCAGTCGGACTTGCTGTAGGCGTAAAAACAAGCACTGACATGCAGATTCAGTTAGAGATCTACAAGGGTGTTCCCTATAAGTTGGAACGATTTTGAAATTCGTGGTAAAGTCGCTTCTAGCTATACATTACTAAACCTCATCTAATCGATAGGGCATGTTTTCATCTTCAATTTTCGTGAAGGTCTCTTCAACCAAACACTTATCGTTTAGTTCTTGGGAGCTCTTAAAAACCATGCATTTTACGGGTACAAAGTGGGAACCTCAGTTAAATTATTTATATCAGACGGGAAAAAACCACCACGCTCCCTCATGAAATTGTTTTCTGAAATAAGTACGTTAGACTGATCATTAAAAAACAAACCGACGGATCTAACACGCTGCTGACGGGGAAAATAAAAATAATTCAAAAAATACGCGAAAAATTTTGCTCACCCCCTGAGCTAGCAGCAATATTGTCGCTCACATATCCAACCGTGTGCACGAAATCGTAGCTGATATTTTTCTGCTATATTTAAAAGAGGTTTCTAACAGAACAGCATCAGCGAAATTGCTTTGAAACATGTCACCCGCAAACAAAGCAGCCTGAAGTGTACTGCATGCTGATCTTGCGAAAACTTTTTGAATTCCACCTAGTTCGCGTCTCCCGCGCTGTGCACCTTCTGGAACACGACACCTCGACAGGATCTTTACACAAAATTTTCGATAGTTAGACGCACCTAGGAACGAATTTTCGGAGAAGTGAAAGGACTGCTCATTTTATCATTCAAGTCCAAAATCGTTCCAGCTTATTGGGAACACCCTGTAATGGGTTTAACGTCTGCAAACTACCAGACAAAGTGTCTGCTACCGTCCGCGAGCACAACTAAAACAATCTGTCCAGGCAAAGGATACTCAGAAGCCAAAACACAAACAAAACCTCAGCAGTACGCCGAAGTGAGTAATCTACTCGCTAGAACCTCAGTGGCGAACCGAGAGGAAAGGCTTTACTGATCGAATCCTCTGTTGTAGCGGAGCCCGTTATTTGAAACAGAACTTACAGCCTAGGCTGGGGAGTCATTCGTTAACAAAACTTTGTACGGTATATTATAAAGGGTGGATTCTTGAGCACTCCACGTTCCTGAAGAAGTCATGTAGTTTCTTCCCCATTGTACGTTGAGTTTGACTCCAGCACAAGATGAAAGAGGGATGTCTAGTGCCTAGTTTGGGTAGAAGGAAGCCAAGCCGGACTGCGGTCAAGACTCGAGAAGAAAAGTTATACTTCCTACAAAGCAAAAATGCGCAGGTGAAACGGGGTGATCTGGCGGGCTACCGAATTACCAGCCGGACTGTGACAACTTTTCTGTTTTCTCCACCGCGATTCTGTTTCTGATAAGAGTTAGCTTTCATTTTGTATTCCCTTCGCACTCTAGTTGCTACTCGTCGAAGCGCTAGAAAATCTTCTACCCCAGATATTCGGAAAACAACAACTCCACAATCGGCGCGGATAACGTGAGAATAACTTCACAAAATGCGCGAGTTTATGAAGAAAATCGAAAAACAATTTTTAGCATCTTTTCGAAAAAGTATTTCTCCTTCTGTGCGAGTGCCAGGTACCTCGTGTTTGAGGGATAGTGGTTAAAAGAGATGGCCTATCTCTTGAAATCGTTCTCTGGGAAATAGCATTTTCAGGTGGTCCGTGCCTTAAAACTTATTGAACCCCTATGCATCACTATCTCAGCTCCCGGACTTTCTCTGTGGGTTTCGGTTCGCTGTATCAATAGTTCGGCGGCGATCTGAGGTGAGAAGCACTAAAACGCAGGAAATACTACATCCCTGCGCGGTCTTCCAAGTCCTGGATTATTTTTCGGGCCTCCGATTGGGAAAACCGATTACAAAACCGTATTTCCAACTCGAAACCAGAATGAATGTCCAGATGTAAGGCCCCAGCAGCGATGCATTTCCGACACTGCAGACTCTTGTCACTCTTGTCTGAAAGTGAAGCACCAGTGAAATCACCAACCGCCAAACAAGACCGAAGCGATCGAAATGATCGATTTCTGGTCACTAGCCGGAGCAAACTATGACACCGTACTGAGCGAAATTCCAAACAACTTTTTGATCTACACGGGACAGGCACTAAACATAACGGTGAAAGTCAGCTGCAGTGCCTGATGAGGATGCCGAGACCCCGGCAATCCAATGGCACCATTGGCCCGGCAATCCGACTGATCGGACCGGCTGGGGGCGGGGGATGAGCGTCCAACCAGCACGTTTGCTCAGAGCAACTCTCACCTTCGTGATTTAGGCAATCTGCGTTTTTGAAACACGGTATTTGAAACATGCCATCTGAAATTTCTTTCCGTTTTCTTCTATCGATATAACTTTATGCAGATGAAAGTTCTCACTTCTTGATTTTATCTGTTTGCCAGTATACTGGCTATTCTTCGGATCCATCAGCAACCGAAAGGGGTTTTGATAGTGACGGTCCTCGTTCGGATATTCCGATCCCTCGATTGAAGAGATATGGCGATCTGGTGGATCATTGAGCCGGAGTCGTTAAACTTCAAAGAAAGTTCTGCTAGGCTGGATGATCTGCTAGCTGATCTGCCGCGAATCGATTAGACAGACTGATCTGCTAGAATGCAGAGAATGCAGAGAAGATCAGTGGTCTGATTTGACCGAATTCTGAATGGGAAACCCTCATTCCGCGTCCGGTGAGCTTATCGGTACGGCCAGAATGCTTTGTATTAATGCTTACGTGAGCTCGGCACACAAGCTCGACAAGATCGCTTTTAGCCAAACGTACTGTAAAACGCGCCACTTGGGTAAAGTGGAGCTTGGTTAGCCAACTCGACACGATCGTTCTACCATGTGGCGCAAGCTTCCAGCCAATAGTATTGTCGATATGCGCCACTTGGGAAAAGTGTAAGCTTAGCAAACAAGCTCGATACGATTGTTCTTCCATATCGCGCACACTTTCACCTAATTATACTGCAAATATTCGCCACTTGAGGAAAAAATCTTGTCGAGTTCGTTTGTCGAGCTCCAACTTTTCGATATCGGTTGGACACTGATGTTTCTGCAGACGACAAGTGAGTCAGCTGTTCGCAGCACCCACGCAAACAAGCAAAAGAACCGTCACTATGGCTGGTCAGAATGACGGAGAACCTTAAAGTGGAGAACTTGACCACACTGGAAAACAGCACTCTAGCAAGGCCCGCCGGGTGCTGGTCGCGTATACGTCATACGCGGACTTTCTCGCCTTGTGAAGCACCGCCAGCGCTTGATTGAGTGACTAACGGTGCGCCGGTGCACGTACACAGCAGAATCA
>BDGG01000011.1:418453-460030 GCA_001949185.1 Ramazzottius varieornatus | reverse complement strand
GGGCCTTGCTAGGGTGCTGTTTTTCCAGTATGGTTAAGTTTACGCCTATGCGACGCACCGTGGCTCCTTCATGGAGCATAACAGGCCGTATTGAGGACAGCCCTGATGAGCCATCCGTACTGGATACCTTGGGAACGACGTATTCTCCGCAGAATACCAGAGGGTCAATCTAAACGCTTACCCATCCGACGCGTGGTACCGAGAAGAAATGCCAATTTTATGAAAACTCAAATTACAAAACACCATCCCAATAATTCGAATAATTTCAGTTGTTGTTGAAACTTGAGTATGAATTAATCGTAATTGATAATCCAGCCAGGACGAGGTGCCTGGAATTCAAATTGCTGCCACGAGAGGGATTCCGATTAATCGTAATTGCAATTGAATCTGAAAAAGTCATATCGGAAAACACTTGGCAGAAGATGGGTACTAAGCTTTTCACGAGCGCATCTCCGTTGTGGACTCGAATCCTCCGAGAATTCCGTGCCTACACCGTCACCATCTGCAACCAGTGAGCTAAGCATTTCTGTTGGAACTCCAAACGTTGGAGTCCCAAATGTAAAGAAGTCTGCAGGGGGGAGGAAGAGGGTCATACTATATGGGAAATTCGAATTACCACACGACGTCGTAATAATTCAAATAATTCGAATTGCTGTCGGAAGCTGAATTCCGATTAATCGTAATCTTCAGTTCAGTAACGAAGAACTACCGGCAATCCGAATCACGGCTACGCGAAGAATTTCGATTAATCGTAATTGTATTTCAAACCTCAAAAGTCTTATCGAAAGTTCGGAACAACACTGGCTAGAATAAGGTTGTAAATTCCTAATTCCATTCCTTTCCAAATTCCGTTCCATTCCTGGAATTCCGTTCCGTTCCGAGGGGTAACCCTTTGGAACGGTGGAATTCCTATTTGGAAAACTAGCAAAAATCGGAGGAAGTTTAGGAATTTCACGAGGTAAAAAATCGAAGATACAGCAGATCCTGTCGAAAAACTGAACCCAATGCTGGCTCACACATGCATACCACTGAGGCTAATTGGTCGTTCAGTTGAACGACCAAAAGCATTTTCAATCCGTCGCACTAAAGTATGCAGCGCATTCAACTGTGCGTAAGTCCCTGATTTTCCCTTGGGCTTTCAGGTCCGACAAAACCAAAAGTTCGGATCGGCCAATCTCCAGCTGGCTTTCAGTCTCAAAACCAATATTTGTTGATGACTTCAGATCATGTTTATTGTTTTAGATGGGTGTTGTAAATATTCGCTGCGTCCGCGGAGTACGTCATCGTACAAGTGCAGTACAGCCCCGGTCCGGTTTCACGGATTGTGCACCCCCCTACGGGGGTGCATCGTCACGTACGTGTACGTACTGCGCGGACGCAGCGAATATCTACAGTATGTAAAAAGAACTAAACTGGCAAATGGGACTTTGGAATTCCAGATTTTTGCGAGGACCTTCTGAAGAAGGAAATAAGAAATAGGAATACAGGAATATTAGGAATTCCTTTCCTATTTTCCATTCCAAGGGTATTCGGCCTGGAATTTACAACCTTAGGCTAGAACAACACGATTGCCAACACCAGCTTTATGGGAAATAGAAATGACGGCTAATCAACAATCAATACTCTAGAGTTTTTGTTACGTTGATACGGTCTGATAGATTACGGTTTGTTGCAGCTGATGCTACGTTGATACGGTCTGATGCGGCATTGCATCACACTCAAGATGTTTCCGGTGATTCTACCACCATGATCCGGTTATATTCCCTGTTTCCTCCTCCTTTCTCTTGCCTGATTGGCCAACGGTGAGTCGCTAACCATCTACATGTCACCACTAGGTCGGTAGTGGACCATTCGATTGACCAGGCCACTTCTGTTTCAGGTTGGCTGTCGATGCCACGCGATCTTCGCTGCTGTCGTCTCCTGTCCGCTGCTGATCATCTTCGCAACTTTGTCCGTCTCTTTGACTTTCCTCACGCTTCTCACAGCTCTCCTCTACATCCATCTCCACCTTTCTGGTTGTTTCCTTTCAGGTACGTGACTCCGGAGCATAGTTATTCCCTGACAGTCTCTTCGTATGCATGTGCGCGTCTCTGCTCATTACGTGTATCGTGGTGCCTGATGGCTCTAACCGTTTACTACGGGCGGGACACGTACCTACATCCCCTTCGATATGTCTGCGCACCTAGGGCGTGTCGGTTGCTGCGCACTACTTCGTATACCTGGTATGTATGTGCGTGTCGCCCCCATGCTAAAAAGCCCACGCTCTCATCTACCGCAATACAAATTAGGTAATGGACGCCATAGTATTTTGTACGGTTTTCTATTAAGTTCAAAATTAAGCTTAATCGACATGGTTTCTTTTTTAGGTGGAAGCGAGAATGGCGGTCGCTGCCAGCCGAGTAAGTGGAACTCCATATCTTTTCATTGTGGTTTAACATTTATTTCCAGCTGTCATTAGGCTTGGCGCAGGCAATTTAATTTAAGTCAAACCTTTTCGGGCAATGGGCAATTTTCACCACAATTACCCGAAATTTACCCGAAATTGAGCGAATTGCCCGAAATTAACCGAAGTTTGCCCATAATTGCCTGAAGTTACCTGGACTTCTGTAATACCCGTCCGACCTATTGTGACACATCTGGAGCCTTCTCGGCACTGCCCACAAACAAGACGTTTCTAAGCCTATGAGCGTATGGAGGTCATACTCTTGGAAACGCGCTTCGAAATCTGGCACAGAACGGTTTTAAAATTTTGGTATGCGGCGAAGGCCATGAGACTGAAGTTCAGAAAGTACAGGGATCGTATGGGCGGAATCGAAAGCAAAGTGGCTGTGATGTTAGATCCCCACTTTAAAGCACAAATGTTCTGAAACGACGAGGATCTGCGCGAAGATGTCCCGGAGAAGGTCAATGAATTTCTTAATACAGTCAAGAATGCCCCTCCACCTGCCGCACCCAAGACGTCCAGGTTGCTCTCCCAGATAGCTAGTTTTGGAAAACGATGAGTTTTTCGGCGCTGAGTTGAAGTATAAATGAATGAGAACTTCGAACCGGCGTGTAATGTGTCTCGTAGTATAGTAGTACCAGTTCTTCGCTGCACCCAACCACGTGATAAGTTACCGTTGCCCAGTACGACCAAATGTTATCAGTGTAGCCTCTATGAATCTCGCCTAAGCGTGATATACTGTTCACGAGGTTGAATTCGCGCTAAACTGGTAGCATTGCAGTACCGTACAGATGGCTTGGTACAACCGCTTTGGCACTGAAATTCCCTCTTTCTACTGCGTTTCACACCCGATTGGTGAGGTCTTGGACAACAGGAAACGAAGTCTTCTCACGTTGCGCACCAGGGAAACCCATGAAGTGAATGCAGGTAACTTCGGGCAATTAGGGGCAAACTTCGGTTAATTTCGGGCAATTCGTTTAATTTCGGGTAAATTTCGGGCACTTATGGTGAAAATTGCCCATTGCCCGAAATGGTTTGACTTAAATTAAGTTGCCTGCGCCAAGCCCAGCTGTGATTAATATTAAATTTTTTGTCATCTCGGTGGGCTGTTGATCTGCGAAAAGTAGTGCCACCGGTATGAGCAAAGTCGGCAAACTTGTTGCACATTTTATAACGAGTGGCCAGAGCTCGGACTTCAACCATATGTAAACCGCACTTTGCTAGGAAAGCAGATTCAGATGTCAAACCTCACTACGTAGTACGAAACCCTAAATCAATCCTAAGCAATTCGAAATGCTTTCAGTACCGAAGATTACTATGGGTTGTCTGCTTCTGTAGTCTCCTCGACGCTGTTTTGTTCGTGGCTGTCCTGTCGACAAAGCTACTTGTCCCAGCATACCACTTCATTGTCTGGATAAACCAACAGGAGCGCTGCTATTTACATGGCAGTCTTTCTGCAATCATCCAGGAAGAGCCATATTTCCGAAGACATTCTATATCTGCAGTGCCCATTTCACTAGAGACTGCTACACACAGGGCAATAAGCTTATCAAAGGATCGATTCCTACGATTAGCTCCACGCTTTTGTCTTCCTCCTTCCTCAATCTTGCTGGGACGTCAGGTATGAAACTGTCCTACCACGTTTATTATATCTGGCTGTGCTACAAACTGTCGAACCATTGCAGACAAGACACTCCTCCAGACACCGGAAAAAGAAGAGCGAGACAGAGAGCAGGTTTCCGCTCCAAACACCCGAGAACATTACAGGAAACGTGACTGTTCGAGAACCGAGTGTGAGGAAAGCCTTCCCCTTCCAAATGTCAGCCACGCGCTTAAGACAGCTGCTGTTTCTGAAGCATCATGCTGTCCGAAATTCAAGAATTTATTAGATTTGCAGCCGTCCATGTCAGCTCTCCATCTTCCTTCAGGGTGGGTTTATCAAGACCCTTCTCAACTGCCCAACCTGGCCCTCTTCTCAAAGCTTGATGAGGACGGTCGTGTCCAGAAGTCCGTTTCCTACAACGCAGAACTAAGTCCGCGAATTTACATCAGAAACGAGCCATACAAACGTGATATCTTCTCGACAATCAAGGACCTGTGTAGACATGAAGTCCAGTACCGAGTAGAGAAGGTCGACAAAATGAAAGTGTGCAGCGAAGCTGAATCCGGCCCTCCAGCGCGTGCCGATAACCGGCGTTCAGCCTGCGATCTGGTTATCGAAGAAGGGTGGCGCTTGAATAAATGTAGAACGTGCTACAATTCTGACAGAAACATCAGTCGGAAGCAAGAACGGGAAGTCCACACTAAGGCACGCTACTCCAGAGACAGGTTGCTCCTCAAGGTACTCCGACGACAGGTTGGGAAAGGCTAGAAAACCTAAGGATAGAATCCACCGTACCACATCTTCAACCTGACGTGTCTTACTCCATGTTATTCTCTTCCTGTTATTCTGTTTCCACATTTTCGATATTGCCGTGCTATACAGCTGAATAAGTATTGCGGTGAATCAACTCTGATGCAGCCCATAGAAATCACCAGATCGAGAGGACTGAAATACTTGAGAAAATTCATTTCTTGGCCAGTCTGAGCATATTCTCTGTCAATCTATGATTGAATTTGTGCACAAGTTTTCGATATGGATATTTGTTAGTCAGCAATATGTCATACCCGTAAATGATATGGTTTTATGCGGTTGAACAAACTACACATGTAGTTCCTCAATGGCTATCGCCTTGTAACGAGTTATCGAAAAACCCAATTCGACTCATCGCGAATTCAACAGTAAACTCGATTAGTTAACCCAGGCTTGATGTCACTGCGAAACTGTTCCTTGCAGTGGCGTCACTGGAAACTTTAACAGACCACAACGGTCTGGGCTGCGCCATGGAACTTGTAGGCTTGTAGCCCGGTATTGGCTGAATGCAATGGGCCAAGAGGGCGAAAAGAGCGTTGGAACTCAAGATGTTGTTTGGTAGCGCAAATAGTTTCGTGATGTCGCGCGAAAACTTTTGCAACTCTTCGGCCGATGATTTATACCCCTCTTGTGACACTATACGTGGTTCTCGGCATGGTTTTCGGTACTGGAGACACTTTTGTTCATGGACCACCTTCCGCTGGCTCATATCACCCAAGGTACACGACTGCAGCGCAGCGACAGACCCTAATCCGTCTGAAACCGGCCCGCACTCGACACATCCTAATGCAGGTCTGGTAATCGTGCAACTCTTGACTTTGACATTAAAATAAGCTGTCACGCCACTTCAAACCCAAACGAAAAACGAAGATTTGGATAAGCATGAGGTCGATATACAGTACAGTAGGTCTTTTTCGGAATCTCATCTGCCAACGTTGACCAACTGAGCGTTTATGCTCTGCTGCCGTACATAAAAGGTGTCCCCGTCTAATGTCTCGAGTGTAGGAGCATTTCGAGTTTTAGACAGCAGATGTGCGCACTGAGCGAACTTGTGGAGGTCTGAAGATATCGCGGCTGTTCCTCGTCGCCCAGCTCTAGTTTTTTCTTTATTAGGAATAGTGAACTTTACTGCACTGTCGTCATGTCTACTTTTCAAGTTGGATACTCGGCTCTTCTGATCATGGTCCTTACAGCCAGCCTCATCAGGCCTAGTCTGCAAGTGCATCTGGGTACTCGAACCTTGGCCATCGTGCTGCCCATGCGTCTCTTCGTCAAAGCTTCAGCCACAGCCTCAGCGACAACGCCCAAGACAACGCCAGCCATCGCTTTGCGGCCTCGCACCGCGGGACCTTCGTTGGAGAAACAGGCCGAGTTGTGAACCCTGCAGCGGCCTGGGTGAGTCCACCGACGACTTCCTTGCCCCAAAGACTGCGAAGCCTGCCTACTTTCCGGGTCAGAAGCGACCTGCGAGTTATCCGAACCCACATTCACTACTTCAATGTGAAGTACAACTTAGCTATCTTTCACCTTGCTATGGATTTCGTCATTAAATTATTTTTCGCACAACCGACCACAGACTTTGCGATTTCCTTGTAATACTAGTCTGTAACCACCGTAATATCGGCCCAATAAGCAACAGGGGAGTTAGAGCTGCCTTCTTCCTCCGAAAGTGTCTGACAGGGCCGCGCGGGGCACTAACTTGTTCCAGGTTTTCTGTAAAACTTCCGTAGAAGAAAAAGCCGAATGAGCTGACGTAGTAAGGAAGCTTCCCAGCTCTGAGATGTCCGAGGCGCAACATTTCTGGCCAGAAAACTATACTAAGCACTTCAAAAGCGAACTAAAATATATATGTGGGCAAGGCACCGCATAAACATTCGAACGCTTACTGTACATTCAGACACAGGCCATTCATATTTGAGTGGGCAGAAATTCGCCACTAAACAACAACAACAACAAAACCACTAAACAACGACGAAGAGTGTCGACAGTTTACCTGCTACCTTCCCCCAAAGTAACCAGCTAAGCTAATGGCTGCAACGATGAGGAGGACAACGAGGACCAGCAGGAGTATCACCTTCTTCTGTAAGTTAACGATCGACTCTCCATCAGCTCCTTTATTCCTAAAGCCGGCCAGCTACTTCCCGAATGTTCGCACTTACCTTTCTGGCACTCCGTTGTTTGACGAGAGCTTCGGCCGTTTCCTCCTTGCCGCCTTTCATCGACTGCGCAGCTCTTTCCATGTTATCTTCCAATCTGTCCATTGTCTCACCCTAAAGCAAAACATACGCTCGCTAATTGTCCAGCAAGCAAGCAGATGCTGATATAGGTACCTGGGTTTCTATGAGCAAAGCGACATCGCTGAACAGATCGCGAATTTCCACGAGGTCTTTTTCCAGTTTGATGATGTCTTGATGTCGAGCTTCGACGTCGGCCAGAGCATCTTTGGCCTTTTGAGAATCGGCCAAAATCTAAAAGAGCGGAGCAAACACGTCGATGCTGGTTTCCTCGGACGTCCCTTGCCTTAAACCTCATTTTGAATTTCGAAGAAACCAATGCACTCACGCCTTGAGAAAAGATTTGGGGATTATGAGTTTCCAGCATAACTTCCATCTGTTCGTCCGTTCTTTGATTGGCGTCTGCAATTCAAAGATACTCACAGTCAACTTGATCAGCTTATTTCTTCTGTGTTTTACAAAAAATGGGTCTTCACCTGCATCAACAATGGTCAGCTGCCTCCGTATCCGCGCTTTACACCGCTCCCGGTAACTCGTCTGCTGCCGGCTGTACTCCAACGTTACGTTCATCAAACGCCTGGCCAATGCCGTATACTGTAAAAGAAAGCTCCACAAAGTGACAATGTGCGCGGAGTCGCAAGGCGAGGAAATACTCTGCGAGACAGGGCGGAGTGAAATGGAGAAAAACACAGCCTCGCTGAGCTGACGCACGACGTCACTGCGGCCATGTTACACTCTGTTACGTCATGCGCCAACATCTAGTACCAGTAATTTCCGCCAGATGAGCTAACTTCATCAAACAAGTTGGAAAAATGACATTACCTGCATTTTCTTGATCTTGTACGAGATATTAGAGCTTCCCGAAGTTCCAATTGCGCTTTCCAGGCCTAGAAAGATAGACAAACACGTGAAACGAAGAAAGGACGTTCCTTCGGAAGCAACAGGTGAATCGTGATGGACGACTGGTTACCTTACTTTGCATTTGATTATGGACCGTCTGGAAGAGCCGTTTGATCTCCCCCATGGCCCTGTCTTGAGCTTCTTTGTCCTCTGCAATCCTAAAAGTTACCAGAGCTGAGATGGGAGAACATGGCGCAATGTACCATCGATAACAGTCGGACTGCAGATGATGGCATCGTGCAGTGTATTCAACGCAGCAAGTTTGGTCTCGAGTAGCTCGATGTTGTGTCGTACTCCTTCCACCTGCAAACAGGTCGCAGTACCGCACTGAGAACTACTTTCCTCCAATCAAACGAGCAGAACTGTAAGAACTTACCTGATCCAGATATCGATCGATGGCATCTTGCTGGAGCAAAGGAATGACGACCGTCGACTTGGACTGCCGGCCATCTTCGTCCCTTCCCTGCACAACGAATCAGCGGTAGCATGCTTACTCCTCATCACGAAAGCGAAAAGAAGTTTATTCTTACCTTGCGGAATTCAGCTAGCCGATCTTTTGGTGCCATTTTCATTAAAAGGAAGAAAATCAAAGTTCTGGAGAGACTGACCAGACATGGAGATGACATGCTGACTGATGACATGACATCTATGGTGGGCCTCGGGGCCTCCAGTCGGTTTGCACAGTATTTCGGGGCACCTTTACTGAAAGTACGTACTGTCCGGCCCGTTGGCAAGTTCCTCGCGAATTCTGGTGGCTTAATCTGCATCCGAAGAGGCGAACAGCTGAATCAATTTTACAGACTTACTGTTTCGATGTCAGCTGGTTTTCGAACACTGCGAGCTAGCGTACTTTAAGTTAGTATACGCGTACCCATCACAATTTACAACCACATACGAAACCGAGCTATTCCACAGAGGAGCCGGCGTGCTTTCCATCTGAGGGACGACTGACTGCATAAATGATTCTGCTATCCATCAACAGTCTACGACGCCTTCCGCTATCATGTCGAACTCAACGAACCATACGTATACTTGACTATTCGAATGTCGATATTCGACTTGGAGCGAAGTGCAGATTTATGTTCGAAAAGAGTGTTCTTAGCAAATAGCCAAAACTAAAACAGAAGAGTCGAAACAGGCAGATCAAAAAGACGTGTCTTTCTCGAAAACAGTTGAGAAAAGACAGAACGAAACACCGAAGTCAAACAATTAAAAAACATGCGGATGATAAAAAACACAGAAAAGTTATGAGGAGAAGCTCATCAATGCTCGGCAATCGGTCAGCTCAGGCGCCGAAAGATTGAACAGTAAAAAACACACAGGTAAGGCAATTCAATCAGAAGAAAATCTAGTTCTGACAGTGACAAACTTTGGACGAACCTTTCTCTCACGGGAAAATAATACGGACAATGGGACTTTTGGCGTCCAGCAGGGTGATGCAAAACGGGCAGGCTGCACCAACCGGCTTGAAGGCTGCAAGGACGAAAAATAGCAATTTTCATCAAGAAAATTTCGGAAAAGTCTTTCTGAACGAACCTGAAGCCTCATGCGGGAACGGTATCTTGGACCAGTAGTCCAGCGTTTCGAAGTTGGCAATGTGTCCGCAAGGGTTAAATGCGTGGGTGGGAGTGACGTCTTTGCCGACGTAGAAAGCCGGTTCCATTCCCATACACATTCGCACGATACTTCCGTCCTGTAGAGAACTGCATGTAACAACCTTTAGAGAACTGAAACCAGTGAAGCAATCGTACCTTGAAACAGATGGGACACTTCTTTAGTTTGTTCGGCTGTTCTCCCCAGCCATGGCGTCCTTGCACGTGGCCACACGTCATGTAAATGTAGGGCTGGTCGGTGGCGCTCTTGACCGCCACCGCGTTCCTCTGTCGCGGTATCACCAAAGTGTTCATCCCCACCGGACACTGAGGCCGATCGGCGTTCATCGAGGCTAATCGTTCATCCAGTTCTTTGGTCGTCTGCAACAGGAGACATCAAAAATGCAGCTGGAAGAACTCACAAAATATTTATGGTTGAAAAAAACGCAAAAACACGGCCGTCGCGGGGAATCGAGCTGCGGACATCTACATATACTGCTGAGTCATACGACCTAACAGAATAATATAGCGCGGTATGCCGACACAGGCTTCGTGCACGAGTGGACCGGGTCCGATTCCCAACAGTCATCATTTTTACACTCCAAGTTTTTTTGAAACTTTTCAGGTTTCGACTTGATTGAGATTATTTTGATAGAACGCAACGGTACCGGAGAGTTATCCAGGCCTTCTTTGGTACGAAAAAGGAGTGTGACACCACAGAGATCAATGAGAGAACCGTCTCGCACAACATTACATTCGCTGGCAAGGAGATGGCCACGCGTCTTCGCCGATCGCGAAGATCGTAAGGTAAGGATGGCACCACGGACCGACACTTCCAACCACTGGCACCATGTCGAGTTTTGAGCTTCACTACCGTGAACCAGGCGTCCCCACGACGGGGGATGCCATAGAAGCACACCATTGGTCGTCAGACCGTCCATGCCAGACTCCGTCAACCACTTGGGCGCCTTTTCCTGACAAGAAGAGCGGACAGATGAATTCTAAGTCAAAGCTACGGAGAGTAAAAACCAACGCTTCAAGCTGGGAGAAACGCAAACAAAGCAACAGTAGTTTTCCAAGTGGTAGAGGCTTTCAGTCAATGAGAACGAAAGCATGAGCCACTTAGACAAGCTCGACCAGATCGTTGCTCCAAGTGGCGCACGCTCCTGACTAGCAGCACTGTAAACGTGCGCCACTTGGGACAACTCTGTTGACGAGCTTGTTGGCCGCGGGATTGAATACTTACGCCCAAACAGATGTTTCGATGGTTGTCAAATCCAGCAGCAAAGACACGAGGGACAGGATAGGATGTGCGATTGACGAGAACTCGACAGGCGAAGCGGGAAATGGTGCTGTCGCGGTGAGGAGGTATTAGAGAAGTTTCTCCCCCACAATTCTTCGAACCGGGAACATTTCGATGGTCAGCGGGCATCTCTTCTCCATCGGCATCTGTACACCGAGTATCTTTCACCGTCACGTCGATTGGCTTGTCCGTCGATCGACCAATCTAGACCAGAAGGACGAATTATCAAACATATTTCCTGGTCACTTGGAAATAGGTTTATAAAACTGCAAACCTGAAACATATCCGTAAAGTTGTCAGCTTGGTATTCCTGAATGAGCGTTTCCGTGCGAGATTTGACAAAAGAGACAAAATGACGTCGATCGCGCATCGACTGCCAATGGGAAAAGGATCATTAGTTACATTCATCCACGCTTCGACGCATTTTGATTACTCAGCCATCTTTTTGCCCCTCTAAACAACCTTACACGACACCTCTTCTTGCCAATAACAATACTTCTCAGACGAATGCAGAAGGAAAGAACAATCACACAGATTGTACTTACAGCAGAGCTCGCAGGATCGGCGACGACGTAATGCTTGGTAGAGGGAATAACCCCATTGGGACTAGCTTTCCTCCGGAGTGTGTGCCGCGTGGAGATCATTTGGGAAGAAGAGGCAGAAGACGGGCCTCCTCCTTGACCGTTCTGCTGATACGGGACTGTTTCAGAACCATTGTACCTACGCGAACGGGAAACGCAGCCATCAAGAACAAACACAGTCAATCAAAGATGATTCAATCAGTCAAGTTTTACCCCAAAACGATCAGCTGGCCGTAAAAGTCATCCTCCGTTCGATTGTTTTCCATTCCTGATCCTCATACGAAAATATACTTCCACCTACAACAAACTCGTTCTGAAAATGAGCCACAAACAGAATATTAACGCGGCGATAGTGAATACGTTACGGATGACATCCAGTCGTTCGAACGTCTCCCAGCTGTAACGACGCACTTTTCCAGATGTTCAGCTCCACAGTTTACGTTATTCAAAACATCCCAGCGTTCTTCCAGTCTTCTGTCAATCCATTCAGTAGATATCGTGTCAGTAAACCAAAACCTGTAACGAAAAACAGGTTTTTAAGGAAAAACATCCATCGTATGAAATAATGAACATAAACACTAAAACCGATGAGACCACGTGTCCACTGCGACGACAAATAGCGTACAAACGGGCACGTGATATGACGTCGTCAGGAAAAACGATCGCATCGCTCCAGTCCTTTTCCATACGGTGATGCGCTTTGGGTGCGTACCTGTTGCAATTCCTTCAACGCCTTCCCGCAGACTAGCCAACAAGGTCACCTTCCCTGCGGGATCGAGAGGGAAACGGAAAAAAATGCTCTTTTAGCATCCAAGTGATCCGAGACAAAGAGAGGGACGAAGCTCTGAAGCTTAATTTCGAGTGCACTACTGCACTTTGGGAAAACTGCACTGCCTCTTCATTCTTTAAAGGAGGCCGCAGCCCGCAGCGCGTGTCCAATTTCCGCCCAGCACCCCTTCGGGGTTGCATTTTGATTAAACAGTGGTTTTGACACAACGTTGTCAACAGCTAGCGTTAGCGCGAAAGGGCTGTGCTGACGTTTAGATTGCGTCACTCTCTGGTACTAGGTTGATTGAACCTGGTAGCTTGATTGATTAGGTGTACTTTAGATGAAATGATGAGTTCTCATGGTCATAGATTTTCGTCTTTTCCTATCATAAGGTAACCATCTCTTTCCCAAAACCAGACGTCCGAACTGTCCCGTTTCTTTGAGGTAACACCTAACTCGTTCGTGAAGATGCCGAAAAGGAAAAAACTCAAGAAGATGACGTTTGAAGGCGAGTGGAAACCGGTGGCGTACGACCAGCCCTTCATGTTGGACTCTTGCGAGGATTTCCTTTTGGACGGTCTGGTGGAGATTCAAGAGCTGACGGACTACACCTTCCAACCAGCGTCTTCCGCCAAAAAAACATCAAAAAAGACTAAGGAGGGTGAGACGGAAGTGACTCGTGATGTTTCGAAGCGAAAACTGAAAGCGGAGAAGCGCAAGGAAGACCGCAAAGCCAAACGCCAGAAGAAGAAGAAGGCTGAACCGGAAGAGGACGAAGCCCAACCTGACCGTCCGGAAGAAACAGCCGCAAACACAAATGCGATCAAAGATAACGGTGAAAAGGAGCAGGAGGAAATCGAAGAAGAAGAACCGGGCACAGGCGATCCCCGGAGGGAAGATGAAACCCAAGGTATCCAAAACAGCGTAGCATTGATATTTTGTGTTAGTTAGCGCATGACCTCACCATTAAGAGTATGGTGTTAACTTGAATATATGACGTCGCGCGCGCAGCTCTCTGGGTTACTTGCAATGAACGATGATCTGGACGGCGCAAGCTCGTGTGTTAAACGATGGTTGCATGCGTTGGTTGATCGAGGTTCCTCCTCTTCCGGGCCAATAAAACATGTAGGTAGCTGTCGTTCTTTTGTAGAAACAGCCCGAGGATCCTCTGACGAAAGGCCAGAATGTGAACCGTCGCGTTGGGAGCAGTTGGAGGTGTCCAGCGTCATCGTCAAAGCCCTCAAGGAGATGAATTTTCACAACCCGACACCCATCCAGGAAGAATGCCTGCCACTCGCCATTCGCAGTCGTAGAGACATCATCGGGGCTGCTGAGACCGGAAGTGGAAAGACTTTGGCTTTTGGTATTCCTCTCTTGGAGAACATCATGGCGGATAAAGCTTCCGAAGAAGCCGAAAGCGAGACACATTTACGAGCCATCATCATCACGCCGACACGCGAACTGGCCTCTCAGATCAAAACTCACATTGACGCGGTGGGGAAGTACACCGGTATCAAGACCGTTCTGATCGTGGGAGGCATGTTTAAGGTATGCCTCTACATCATACTATCCAGGAAGCGAACGTTAATGTGTGCTGCGAGACCGTCCTTCACCTGCAAACGCGTCCGTCGTAGTAGAGTGGATTTTTAGTGCACGCAGGTGAACGTTCGTACCTGCATACAGTAATCTGTGCACTTACCATAGGGATCGTGTGTGCGGGTTTGTGCGACATCTTCCCATGTTTGTTTTTGTTTGCTTATGCAACCTGTTCAAGTCTTTCGCTTTCTAGGAGAAGCAAGATCGGCTCCTAAGCCGTCGACCAGACATAATCATCGCCACACCCGGGCGTTTGTTCGACCACATGCAGACTCAAACGCCATACCTGGCTTGCCTCCACACCGTTCGCTATCTGGTCATCGACGAAGCTGATCGGATGGTCGAGCACGGTCACTTCCGAGAACTCACCGACATCCTAGAACGACTCAACGCCGACGAACGGGCCGCTGCCAAAAGACAAACGTTCGTCTTTTCCGCCACGCTCCAACTCGACGTCGACAAGTCCATACAGAAGCGTCGTCCTGTAGAGCAAGCAGGAAGCAACGAAGTCAAGGACCGCATTGGAAACATTTCTTCTCTCCTGGGTCTCAAAAGTAACGCTAAGGTACGTCGTTGTTTCTTGAGGTTCTTTCTTGGCAGACTGATGAGCTCTTACTTCTTTACTGTAGGTTGTGGATTTAAGTAAGCCAGAAGCAACAGCCGGTGGACTGAGCGAACATCGTCTTCCCTGTACGTTGAAGAACAAAGACTACTTGTTGTACTACCTCTTGATGATGGAGGCCACAGGTCGCACGCTGGTTTTCTGTAACAGTTTGGACTGTGTTCGAAGACTGTACGGTGTCTTTTCATACCTTCTCACCGGTAAGGAATTTGACTTCCGAAAGTATTTTTCACCTGCATCAGCGACTGCTACAATAAGTCTAGCGTGCGCGGTGTGCAGGTGCATCAGAGATTCCTGGCTGCCTTCTGCTGCTGGAGTTTAGCGTCGTGTTTCTTTCCAGAAACTGGACGTTCGCCCTTGGTTCTTCACGCAGCCATGCATCAGAAACAACGACTGAAGAATCTGGAAAGATTTCGAGAAAACCCGCGTGGTGTGCTGTTAGCTTCCGACGTTGCTTCCCGCGGACTGGACATTCCCGATGTCCAGTGCGTCATCCACTACCAGGTACTTTTCTTATCCTTAAAGCTCCATTTTTTCACCTTTACGGGCATCGGAAGCGTTTCTGTTTTCATCTGACTAACATGGGAGCTCGGCAAAGTCGCTTCCGAAGTGGCGTGCGCTTTCAGCCACTAACACCGTACGCGTGCGCCACTTGGAGAACAGTCTTGAAACAGCTGTCTACAGTGCTCGGAATTGAGGAAATAATAATGTAATATTTATGAAGCTAGTTTATCAAATCAAAATGAAAAGACCAATTAAAATTAATGTGTTTGGGTTTCTTAGGTCCCGCGGAATCCCGACCTGTACGTTCATCGTAGTGGACGGACAGCGCGGGCCTTCAAAGTGGGTAGTTCGGTGATGCTAGTGGACCCCAGTGACGCAGCAGCTGCTCAAAAAATTCAACGGGCCTTACATCGAGAGACCGACCTGCCCCTGGTCGAAGTAGACAGCAAGATCTTCCGCTTTGCCCAGGAACGCGTCGACCTAGCCAGGAAGATTGACCAGGTCGAACACGCTCTGAGGAAAGAAGCCTCGAACGACGAATGGTTCATCAAGGCAGCCGAAGAAAGCGAGATGATGCTCGACGAAGACGACGAGAAAAAGGTGCGCGATTGAGTACAAATACTCGAAAATTTTTGAAATTAACTTTACTGAACTTTACAGATGAATATTCAGACGGGAGGCAAAACAAGGAAAGCGCAGTCGAAAGAAAGCAAAGCTCTGAAGAAACAACTAAAGCTTATACTTTCTCAGCCCATAAAGTCCCGCATGCCTGGTTTCTCTGCGAAATATCCCTCGTTAAATTTTACGAAACAGAGAATGGGTCTTCCAATATAATTTTAGATTTAAAATCGATTTATCGAAAAATATTCAGTTTTATTCAACAAAGTCAGAATAAAAATTCAAAGAAACTATTTGGCTTATGCAAGAGGGTACTTGATGAATTGAGTTTCAAGTGATCATTCACGGGAACCATGAAAAAACAAGACACTGTGTAATTGAGTAGTTTACGAAGAGACACGGAAGTGAAAACAGAAGTCAAAGTAAGGGCTGAAGTGGCAAAGTAGAGAACCAACACGTTTGGTCGGCTCTCCGTCGTTTCGCCCGTTGTCGACCCTCGACACGTGTTGCATGTTTGTGGTGAAACCAACCACGCATACTACGCATATCTGTAACATGACAAGTTAACAACTGCCATTCTTGCTTTTCTCTGTGCAACAAGAAAGAAAGTGAACACGGGCAAGTAGGCCAATTAAGTCCTCCTCTTCGACCGGAAGAACGGTCCGATTAATTTTTAATCGACCTTAGGTAAGGTTGGAATTAGTTGAGAAAGTTTTCGTGACGGTTTCGGGGGATGAAGTTAAAGAGGGTAAGTGCGATAACGTAATGTCATGCGTCGGTGGAAAAATTATGCGATGAGATGAAGCGAAGATGAACGAGCAAAGCAAAGTTTATTGGAAGGTGCGTGGGTTATAATTGAGATTGGCGAGCTGAGCTGGAGGAGGTTATGATGGACGGTGATGGGCCGCTTAGATTAATCAGCATTAAGTAGCGAACTCCTTCCGTTCGAGGAAGCGTCACGGCGGACTGAACAAGTCATCATCTCGATTTCATCAACCGTCTAGACGTTCAATTGGTCCTTATTCCTCAACCAAAAATAAGAAATTGACCCTTAGTCAAAGCAGTTTTTATTCGAAGTTTACAAAACTGTTCCCGCTCAACCACCAAAAAAATGACAAAATTTCTAAAAAAGACTGGTGAACTGCAAGCTCGGCAAGATCGTTTGCTTCGCATGGCCCACGTTTTCAGTGTTATTAGCTGGACGAAAGCGCCACTTCACAAGTTTGACAAGATCGTTTTCCCAAGTAGCGCGCGTGTTTAGTGTCATTAGCTGGAGGAGTGCGCCAGTTGAGAAGAGCAACCTTGTCGAGTTTGTTTGCCGAAGTTCCAACTTTGCTGTTCGTGACATGGACAATGTTATCGTTTACCGCGGAACTGAATTACATTTTTTTGTTTACCATATGAGTTGTAAGCCTGAAAGTATGAAAATTGAGCCGGAAGTTAAATCCGATACGACCTTACAAGGTGCCTCAGCGTAAGAGCAGCAAGATCCGCCATGTAGATATACCGGTCGCTCATGCACTTCTTCGACAAGAGTTTACGGTGAAGTTCCCGAGAAGGCTTCTTTGGGGGTGCAGTGCAGTGCGATGGACACACTCGACTGGTTAAAGTGTAAGTGAGCCGTTAAAGACGCACTGACGTTCGTATGTTTATTCAATCAAGACGTTCTCTAATTACCCCCCACCACTTATATCATGTCTGTGTAAACTATCAGCGGTGTATACCTGCCGTGACGTCAGCGCGGTGCGGCCTATAGCCTCTGTCCATCTATCGCGTGTACGGGGGAACGATGGGCAATCGAGCGAGTCAGCAAACGATATGACATGTCCGATGGCTGAAGGACTAACGACCGCCCACTCCGTCGTGGAAGTAGAGTCTCCCCGAGGTATATAAAGCAGCCGGATAAGCCAGTTTCTCCATCATCCATCTCACTCTCAGTTCCTCATCTATCCTCACTCTTCCTGGATATTCCCCTTGGAAATTACTTCCGCAATGATGGACAGCAAGGTGAGAGCGCGATACTCAACGGACTAGTCTGTTCCTGTACCTACTAAACTATATTGAAGCTCGTTTCACATCAATTATATCCTCGCTTCATCGAACTCGTTGTGTTTCACTCCCAACCGACCGTTATTTGCAGTCGTTGAGCTTTCAGTGTTTCGAATGAAGTATGGTGTCTTTTTCTTATGCAGGTGCTTGTCGTCTTTCTGGCCTGTATCGTGGGTGTGGCCCTGTGTCAGAAGCAGGAGAATAGCACCAAGGCCGCTGCCGCTGCTCCAGCCAGCACCGCCGTCGTCCCCGCCGAGGACATGCAGGCCGCCGCTTCCTCCTACGACAAGAGCTACAAGCCCAAAGCCAAGAAGGTCTACTACGGATACGGCGGATATCCCAGCCACTACCCCGGATCGTCCTATGACAGCTCGTATGGTTACGGAGACAGCTACGGATATCAAGCTCCGGCCTATGGTGGATATGGCGACAGCTATGGATACAAGGAGTCCTATGCTCCCAAGTCGTACGATTACAAGCCAAAGGATTACGGATATGAGAAGCCCTCGTATGGATATGATTCGTACAAGCCATCGTACCCTTCATACTCTCCTCCTTCCTGTAAGTGCACTCAATTTGCAAAAACATATCCAGTTCAGAAACAAAAGTCGTTGAAAACTCGAAGACCCTCTTGGTTTCCTCATATAGATGGAAAGTCTTATGACTACTCGTACAAGGCTCCCTCGTATGAGTACAAAGCACCCTCGTACGAATACAAAGCACCTTCTTATGAGTCCAAGGCACCTTCGTGTAAGTTTCTGGTTCTTTTGGTTGAGTGCGTGAATGAAACGGAGAAACTTTGTTTAATCGAGTTCTCTTCTCTACAGATGGTTATGAGAAACCCGCTTACGATTCGTACAAGGCACCAAGCTGTACGTTCTTTTCTTCCTGCCGGTCCGTGAAGCTTACCCGGGAAAATATTTCATCTATTACTCTCTGTTGTTGTAGACGGATATGAGAAGCCTTCGTACGAAGCTCCCAGCTGTAAGCTTCTAAACGCTTCAGTATCTTATGATATGAAATTGCTCACTGAATAATTGGGGGTTTTTTCCTCAGACGGATACGAGAAACCATCTTACGGTTACGAAAAGTCTTATGCTCCTTCATGTAAGCTGGCGCTGTCGCACCACTAATCCCATCAGATCAGATCAGTTGAGCAGGCTGGGATCGCTAATCTCTTTTGTCCTCTTGTTGCAGATGGCAAATCATACGACTCGTACTCCTACAAGGCCCCATCCTACGGTAAGCGAGCATTTTCCTTGCTGTACTTCCTCACCGACCATTGTTGGGTGTAAATGACGGAACACTTACCGGTTAACTTTGTCCAGATTATCAGCCATCGTACGATTACAAGCCCAGCTATGACTCCTACTCCAAGCCTAGCTGTAAGTTCGCCGTGAACCCAACAATTTAAAACGACGAAACGGTAACTGATTGCCTTTCGTTCCAGATGGATACGAAAAGTCCTACGAGAAGCCTTCATACACTCCTTCGTACGATTCCTACTCGAAGCCCAGCTATGATACCTACTCAAAGCCCAGCTGTAAGTTCGATATGGAAGAGCGCGTCTTTTTTCTACGAAATTTTTACGACAATCTGAACAGGTTCGTGCGGTGCACGGCCCCGTTGGCGGTATTCGTAGGAAAGAGCGAATTTTCAAATATATTACTGTATGTGAAACGGGGACCATTCTTTTTTTGTTTTGTAGATGGATATGAGAAGTCCTACGAGAAGCCGTCGTATGCTCCATCGTACGACAGCTACTCCAAGCCCAGCTACGATTCCTACTCCAAGCCCAGCTACGATTCCTACTCCAAGCCCTCGTACGACAGCTACAACGATGGATACAAGGCTCCATCGTACGGATACGAAGCCCCCAGCTATGGATACTCCAAGCCATCCAGCTACCAGTCTTATGGCTCGTACTAAATGAACATAAAGCTCAAGAACGCAAGCCGACGGAATAGTTGTGATGTCGAACTACTGTGCACGCTGGTTGATATTTTCAGTCAAGGACCACTGGTTGTTTTTGTACCGCTTGTTTCTTACGCTCGCCATTTTTCCTAAAGTGACTTCTCACCTCAGCAAGTTTTTGTACATTTTGTAGCTCTTCGCTTTCCGCTGTCCTGGCGAGCTTCTAAGTATTCGCGAGCTTGACTTCTAATTGTGGCTGCATACCAAAGTAAAATAAGTGACTCAGTCATGGAATTTGACACATGAGCACTGCAACGTTACGTCATTCATAAACCCGACGTTCAAAATCAGTTTTGAATTCAGTTACCCAGTTTTGAATTCTGGCCGGAAAATACGTTCGGTACGTTCGAGCGTACAATGAAGAAATCATCAGGGTGGCCGTGGTCACATGACTCATAACGTCAATCAGCGGTGAGCAATACCACGTGATCACCGGTACGCTGATGGTGTCTTCATTGTTACACATGTAATTTTGGCGCAGTGGACAATGGCTCCAATACTTCGAAGTTCCACAATCCATCTTAGTGAGACAACTGGAATCCAACTGCCGGCCAATAGTGGAAGCTGGCTCCACCCGGTGAAATTGTGGAAATCCAATGGAGGTGGGAGTTACGTCATCAGCAGACATTGGAAAATTTGGAGTTTCATTTTCCAAGCAGATTTTTCGGAGATTCTCTTCTTTGATTTCGCTAGAATTTGCCTTCTCTCGTCCTTGTCGCCTTTTTGTTCTTTCCAAGTATATTATTCCTAATTAGCCTCTTATACACCGGACATGGCGGATATACCCGAGGGAGATGCCGAGAAGGGCAAGAAGATCTTCGTCCAGCGGTGTGCTCAGTGTCATACGGTGGAGAAAGGTGGAAAGCATAAGACCGGCCCTAATCTCCATGGCGTAAGGTTTCTTCTACCAAACCCTACCTTTCATGGTTCAGAAGATGTGTAATGTTGGTTGGTTCTTTAGGTATGGGGAAGGAAGACGGGACAAGCGCCAGGCTTTGATTACACAGAGGTAATTTTCAAGAAGAATCTGCTGCGCGAAATGTTATGCTGATACTGATAGTGATAGATTTCTTCTTCCAGGCGAACCAAAAGAAAGGCATCACATGGGGGAAGGAGACGTTATTTGTCTATTTGGAAAATCCAGCCAAGTATATCCCCGGAACCAAGATGGTCTTTGCTGGTTTGAAGAAGAAGGACGAAAGGGCGCATTTGATCAAATATATCGAACAAGAAACCAAGTAACGTCCTCCCCATCGTCCCAGTCACCTAGTGAAAGGCGCTGGCCATGGCGTAACGTACTCAGTTTCTCCCTTGATTTTTTGAAAATATTTAGCCGTGAATTATTGGGTGGAAGAAAGGGGGTTTGTTGTGAATGAAGCCTGATTACATCAGCAGCTCTGTTGTTTGCCGTTATCGTCGCGTTGTCGTAATTTATTCCTTTTCAGCTTCTCCTTCGCTAATCACCTGCGTGTTCCTAGATAAACAACCGTTTACTCGTGTCGGAGTTTTGGATGAAAAAGGGAAAGAAATTCTTCGGTACAGATCGTTTTCTTTCGGAATTCTGGTCATAGGTTTATTCCCACAAATTTGCCTATCGGAAAGTGCGTGACGTCACGGACAGATCACAATCCCGGCAGGTAGCACCGGTTACACACGCAAGAGCCATGACGTCATTTGATAGTCAGGCCGTACACGCTCAATCAAGAAATGTACACTACGAGTACAGCTCATCAATCGAGCGACAGTAGCTAGCATATCCAGTGTATTGTTGGTTGATTGACCGGAAGTTGATTAGCCTTGTAAGTCTAGCTTTCACGCCAGCGAAAGTTATCGCGAAGTCGTTACGCCCGTCCAGCTTCGACTTTTCGGCAGTCCATGGTTCGTACCTCGCGTGTCCGTCAGATGTCGATGCCAAGGCAGCAGACGTTGCCGAGCAGCCAGAGCACCAGCCTGACGGTCCAGCTGACCAATCTCTTTGAGGAGCACCTCGGCCACATCATCCATCCTGGACCACCATGGTGGATAGACGAACTTCCGATCTTCCTTGTTGCTTAGCTGGACCTTTATTATGGACTTTAACTTCTGGTTCTTGTCGTGAAGGGAAGCGGTACGAGCGGTCAGTTGCAGCTTCTTCTCGGAAATTTGGCTGCAAAAAAAAAGAAGAAAGGGATTGTCACTTCCGCGTTTCACAACGAAGATCTTTTGGATCCGGATCCTAACTTACGATTCTTTCCGCATTCCGTAGAGTAGCTGGTTCCATTCCTTTGTCTTGTTGTGGACGTCCAGAGCACTAAGGTAGCAGTTCATGTAGTCCTCATCAGCGGAAGCGTCTCTTCCCTGTCCTTGGGCTTTTACAATATCGAAGTGCGCGTTTTCTTGTCCACTAAACAAGTTCAACAAGCTTAGCCTCATCAACCACCTTTTAAAATGAACTACCAAAGGAGAGCGGTAAGAAGCAAATGTTTGACGTCAACGAACTGGACGAGTTGATTGATGACTTACACTTGATTGCGCTTATCCCGCATGCAAGCTTGCAGCGCTTCGAATACGTCGTTGAACTGAATTCGTCGATTGGCAAATTCTTCCGGTGTGAGATTCCTTAACCACTCATCAACCTCTCCCGGTTCGACTGGCTCAAGCGGGACTTTCTGCTGTTTATCACTGACTTTATAACTGAATCTCAAGAAGAAGAGCGCGAGTTTGCAGATGTCCTCGTAATCGAAGTCTTTGAATTCGTTTAGGAATGCCTGCATCTGGAAAGCAAAGCGATTCTGCCACGACAGCTCGTTCAAAACATCCACGACGTAATCCTCGTTGAAGAAGTCCAGATGGTTGAATATCCACCGGAGGACGGGACCGAGAATATGGGAAGGTAACTCGTATGGCGTGACTTGAGTTTGTGTGACTGCGTTACTCCCTGGTTCCTGTTCGTTGATAGGTGGAAGAGTCGACCTGAGCGGCTTCCGCGAGACCAAGGACAAGCGCCGGAAGCGACTGAGACGGCGGTTGAGATCGGTGATAATACCCCAACAAATCTTTTGGTCCTCGTCGAGCCGAGCGGTTAGTTGCGGTCGAGGAAGGCAAGAGAGCTCTTGGCGATGATTCTCCATCACGGCGCGCCATCGAGGTGCGTGGATCGGTCCAATGTGCGTCAAGAACCACCTGCAAGAAGTCTCTGTTTTATGCTTGTGGAAATGCTTACCCTGAAACCGAACTTGTTACAGGTCGAGAGGAGCCCAGTTCTGGTTGCAGATCTCTTCGGTGATGAAGCGATCGATGAACAGGAGATTCCGTAGTGTATCACGTAAGGCTAGTTCGTTCGATATCCAGCAGTCACGAAACATCTGCCATTCTTTATGCACCGCTTCACTGTAAAAAGAAGTTCGGCACTTGGGCCTGTAGAACACGGAGCTCGGCAGACAATCTCGAAAGATCGTCTGCCCAGACTGGCGCATGCGTTCAGCTAAAAACTCTGGAAATGTGCGCCAGGTGAAAAAAACTCGACAAGATGGTTCTCCCGAGTGGCGCATACCTTCAGCCACTAGCACTAAAAGTGTGCGCCACTTGAAAAAACAATCTGTCGAGTCTCCTTGCCGAGCTCCAAACTGGTTTCGGGAAGTGTGGGGAAGAAGACTTACTCGTATAGCTGGTGTAGCTGGACCAGTTCGGTGGTCATGACTATGTACTGGCTTTTGTGTTTGGTCAGCTTGCTGACAGTCCTCTTCTCGTCCGCCCGGAGTTCGTTAGTGGCACGAGCCAGTTCGTCCTGGATCTTGGTGATGATTCGCTTTTGCTTGTTTTTGGTCTTTAGAGATTCTTCTTCACGCAGCTGTATGATTTCCAGGTTGTAGTCCAACTTCTCAGCGTTGACCAAGAAGCTGGCTCGCATATTTTGAAGTTGCTCCGTCATCAGCTGCAGAAACCATTCTAGGTAAGAATCACAGTCTCTATTGTATCAATGAAATCATGCAAGAGTTTGAAGACTGACCAAAACGTCGTTGTCGAGTATCAGTTTGACGTACAAAAATGAATCCAGTTTGGTCGTCCGTAAAACTTTCATATTGTTGAGGATTTCCTCCACCAGCTCCTCTCGCTGAATCATTATCTTGTCCTAGATCCGATCCCTCGTTTTTCCGACAAACGAACAAATGTTTTGCTAAATGAGGTAAAGGACATACATACGTCCTTCTCTCGGACTTGCAAATGTCCCTCTTCCCATGTATCCATAGTCTTTTTGACGTAATCGCTTTCGATGCCGGCGAATGTTTTCTACTAATGAATGCACAATTTAATTTCAACCGCCGACTTTCCAAATGTTCCTGACCCTACGTCTAGATCGTAGATTTCTCGGCGACACAGTGAAGTTAATTTCGTCGGGAACTCCGTAGCACGCTTTCGAATGCCATCGATGTCTTTCTGAAAGCTTTTGAGCATTCGCGAGAAATTGTCGTCCATAGCTTTGAGTTCGTCTTCCAGTTCATCCACGAAAGACTGCTTTGCTTTGATCAGCTCAGTACCGTATTTCTTGTGTTTATTCAGAAGCATCGACAACTAATGAACATGGCAAATTTCAAGTATTTCTTTCTGCTAATCGTCGATGGCTTCCGACGTACCTCTTGGACGTCGAGGGTATTGTTAGCCATTTGCGCGTACTGGTTGAATTTGGACGATAGTCTCTGCTTGCTCAACCACTGGTTATTCTTGATGCGTTTTTCGAGACCGTCAAAGTGTTGGTGGACAGCTTGGTGGCGGGCTATCCGGCGACGCAGTGCGCCCTTCACGTAAGATTTCAGCACGTAATCCGACCGTAAGATTGTTCTCCTCAAATTCTACATGGCACAGAGCACATCTTGTTTTCTTTCAACCATAATGAAATTATACTTTATGGAAGGAGGGAAAGGAACGCCACGGAAGAAGTACAAACCTTTGTACTTTCAAAAACGGGCTGAAATGTCGGCATGCGATCTTGATCCTTAGTATTGTCGGCATTCTTGGCGGGGTCTCGTTGATGACTTGTTCTGAAACCAAAAGACTATCTTCATCCGATCGAAGTAAAATTGTCCCCAAAATCCAAAATAACTGAAACAACTATGCTTCGGGAATCAATAAGTTATCACAACAGAACGATAAAGAAACGTTTTCTTGTTGAAATTCAATACCCATCGGCCCTGGTTAACCGCTGCTGTAGTCTTTTCCGTCTGGCCATGATACGTTCCTCACGGATAAGAGATAGAACTCCAGAGCCTTTTTTGACCACCTGAACATTTTGAAAGCGAGGGAACTCGGTGATGGGGTCTTTCTCTTGAAATTGCCCGAACAGTGCATCCAGATGAACTTGCGATGGCGGACTGTCGCCATCTTTCGCCAATCTGATATTCTCTTCCGACGCCATCTTGCCTCCTTACCACATCACCCGTGAACGACAAAAGTACTTATTTTTGTGACTCTGTTTTCGTTATGTGATTCGTTATGTGATGAGAGAAACCATGGTGACTTCCCCACTAAGGAGGCATCTTCCCCCAAAATGATGGCAACAAAAAGTCGCTAATCATTCTGCTTTCAATCTATTGTTTTGATGAAAAGTGAGAGAGGGAGAATGTTTCCTTTGCTGGAGGATGAAAATTGGTTTTGCTTATGAAAGATTATGGTGGCTAATTTTTCGTCAAATACTCTTGTTTCTGGGTTTCGTAGCCCGACGAGGTGTTTTTGCATCTGTGCAGTTGTCACTAGCTTCATGGGACATTTGTGATATGGGTTATACCAAAGAGTCGCCCAAAGTCTGCGTTATGCAGCGTAATCTGGGCGACGATGTAAAGCTTAAACCGCGGTTGCACAGTGGAGGGGGCGAAAAGATTGTGGAAGCGCACTGGTACCGCATTGTGCGGATATTTCCTGGCGAAAAGCTCTTCGAGAATGTACTAAACTCAGGTGAATCGTGTTGATTGGTACGCAGAGGAAAGTGTGACGGTTGGTTGCTTCAGACCGTTCACAAAATCCGGTCCGGTTTGTAGATACGGGTGGGACGTACAAGTTCGAAGGTAACAGCCTGGAGATTCCTTCCCTGTCGGATATCGACATGGACAAGAACCGGCTGAAGTTTGCCGTAACGGGGAGTCTGGGAGGAAAAGATGACGTGATCGTCTCCATTGAACAGGTACCAATTGGTGCGTTTAGTTGTTTTTGGTAACTACAGTACTGCGCTGGTTGAAAAGAGAATCCACTTTGGAAACAATAATGTCAATATGTCCAATATGATCCTGTATGGTTCAAGCATACTGTGCGAGCGTTGAACTACATGGATTATTCAGCAGCTCATCGAATCACTTCGTTTCTCTAGAGATTCGCAAGTTTCGGGGCGATGCCATGCTGATCGACCTGTCGCATTATATGACCATCCCCGAAAGTGTAGCGCACTACAATTGGACTTTCCGACCCAAGAGTTCCTCTCATCGGCAGGAAGAAGGCCTGCCAGCCGGCTGTGTCTCCCACAGGAAGATGCTAAAGGTGTCGTCCATTCAGCGAATTCACGAAGGGCGCTACATTTGCGCCTTTTACGGCGGCCCACCCGATGGCGCCATGGCCTTCTTCCTTGGCCAGAAGGTCTTTCGCGTCTTCATCGTCCCACGGAAGCGAAAACATCCACACAAAAAGCACAAGCGTATACTTAGCAAGTATAAACCGAAAAACACAGCTGAACCAAAAGCAAAACCGATAAATTTTCGACGCACGGACCATCAAAGAAATTCAAGGCACAAAACAATCCCTCACACACGCAAACATACGAAAATCCAACAGGCTGATCGATCAATAGAGCATTCTCTTTTGCCGAGTAGGATGAGCTCCGAGTTACTTGCTCATTACAGAACAGACGTTGCAAAAATTTCCGGCAGACATTCCAAATCCACGAACAGATTCCCGCACGATGTTCGCTTTGAGAAGAAGAAAGGCAAAAGCGACGATGACGACGACGACGACGATGATGATGATGATGATGATGGAGATGATGATGACGACGATGACGATGAGAAGAGTGGGAAGAAGGGTGGTAAAGACAAAACGACCGAAACCACGGCTAAAAGTCCATCAGGTATAACTGCAGCGCAGACGACGATAACGACGAAAGCCGGCGTAAAAGTGAACGCAGTCACCCAGAACCAAGCTGTCACGATGGCACCCGCAAAACCGACGCAAGCCCTGCCAAAGACAGCAGACGGGAAACCAGCGGGTGTACCGGTGAAAGGTGTGGTCGACTACGCCGCCATGCCGGGTCGGACCATCTCTCCGAACGAGACTGGTTACATGCTGAACGCCAAGGGAGGATTGGAGAGTACGGTCAAAGGTTCAGCCGAGACATTCGACCAGTGGCTGACAGAGTTTCATCAACACACGGAAGAAGAAGCTCGCGAGTTTCTGGTCCACAAGGCCAACACGTCGCTGATGGATTTCAAAGGTCAGTACGACGCCTTAGCCGTCATTTACAGCAAGTCAGGCCAGCCGGTGGTGCTGAAGTGTCCGACGGTGACAGCCGATGGGACGGTGGACAAGAGTGGGGTGGTGTGGAAGAGGGTCAAACCGCTGGCCGGTACCCTGACGGCCTCCACTGACCGTTACGAGGTGCTGGATAGCGGCGATCTGAAAATGTTGAACCCGGTGGCCGAAGACTCTGGCGAGTATGTCTGTGAGATTCAGGGCAAACAAAGCGGCAATAATGTCCCCTTGTCGGTCTTTACTACACCCTTACCGCGAGTTTTCATCACGGTGAGTTTCGAGTTCTCCTAAGCTGGCGAGTCACCGTAAATCTGCCTTCTCTCTTCGAAAACAGCTGAGAGGACCGTGCACCGGCACCAACCAGGTCGAGAGTGTTTTCGCGAACATTTTGTAAAAAAATGCCCAGACGAGGTCCGGACAAAAGAATTAGAAACTGCGCAGCTTTGGCAGGGACATACGTAGTTACGAACAGTTTTTCCACCCGCGCATAACGTTGAACTGTATGCGCGTACATTCAATACGGTGTTTGGGCCTTTTCGACTATTACTTCTGACCAGGTGCCGTACAGCGCCACTACCTGCAAAGCCTACCTGATCGAGAAGCTGACCGAGAAGTTCATCAGCCAGATTGCTCCGCATGTTTGCGCGGATGAACGATGCTCCATGGCCACCCCCGTCATGTCGTGTCACATGGACAACGCCTCCGATGCCGACAAGGACCAGCCTGATCTCACGCTCAAGTTCAACTTCAAGTTGGGTCTCAACGCCCGGAAGAAAGGCACACTCGAAGAAATGTACAGCCACATTGCCGAGGTAGAACTGACATTACTTTTCTTGTTTTATGCTGAATAATTTCTTCGAATTGGTCTCTCTTTTAGATCTACAACAAAGCCCGAATATTTGTGGAGAAGAACGGCGAAATCTTCCAGCCGGATATCTTCGATGGCAGGTTCAAGCCTGTAATGACCTCCATGCGTATGAGCACTTACGCCTACTGCTCCCCGGGTTTCGGTATCATGATTGACGTGGCTTCCTCGAAAGAAAAAGAATACCGCTGCTGTACGTACCTCCGTGTCTCCAGTGAGCTTCCTACAATTTTGACTTTCTGGTTGGTTTGTCGTACTGTATAGTGGCTTGTGCAGCTGGACATTATAGTCAAGATGAGAAGCCGGTGTGTGTACCTTGTTCGACTTCACAGTACCAAAGCAAACCTGGGTCCACGACGTGCGAGGCTTGCCCAGGCAGTACTCGTACCGCCCAAGAAGGCTCGGTGGCACTGGAAGACTGCGAGGACGCGGTCGTGGGCTTCCTAAAACATAACATCCTCATCGCTGTTAGCGTCACTTTGGCCATCCTTGTTGCCGCAATTGGAACCTATTAGTGAGTAGTGTAGACGGATAGAAACTTGGTGCGCTTTTTTCGAAGGTTGGTGGTTGTAGTTTTGTGAAGCGAAGGCTGGGCAAAAAGGATGTCAAAGCCAAAATGCTGGGGCTGGAGAAGGCCAAGTCCGAAGAGATGGCCAGACTTCTTCCCAAGAACCAAGCTAATGAGCGGTACTCCAGGGCTGTAGCTGAAGACATGCCCATTAACCCAGCTATCCGACCCAGTCTGCTGTATATTTCTGATGCCAACACTGGCGCACTCATTCCCGTCCAAACTGGCGCACCTTTGAGCGGGTCATCTAACACGGCTGTCCATGCTGCCAGCCCAGCCACTAATGGTTAGTCTGAAAATCCTACATGCCGACCACACTAGTTTTATATTTTCGTATTTCGGTTTTCTGTTTTAAATTTTGATTGTGTTTTTTGATCGTATCATAATTATGAATTCCATTTTTTTTTCAGGAGCTGCAACACAGGGCGCGCATCCATCGGGTCAAGTTTCCATCGTTCTAAACAACCAAGTACCTCAAGCCCTCGGCATTACGCCCACTGACGTTCCTCCACAAGGACCTCCAGCACGAATGCCCACCCAAGCACCACCACTGCGTCCTGTGCCCAGTTACCACTCGTCAACGCACTTCGTGGCGCGGCCTCGTCCGGTTCAGTCATCTAGTCGAATGCCTGTCCGACCTGGGCCTGTCCAGCGCTATTCCAACGCAGGAGTTCCGCTGATCAGGGCAGGTAGTCTACCACGCTTGCCGCCACCCCCTCAAGGACAGTCACGCCTTGTCAGAGGACCAGTTGTTCCTCCGGGTCCAGCCTTCAGCGGACCACGACCTTACTGAGTCTGAATTTCAGCTGTTTTGGTCCTTGCCCTGTGCTCCAACTTTTTTTCATCTTCTTACTAGCCTGTTCTGCATCGATTTTAACTTTTTACTGTAGGTCATGAGAAATAAAGAGATGTATATTTTGGTGGGGACGACCGACTTTTTTTGCTGTGTGAGAGTTGCTTGGGAATGGGTATATCAGATCGTTGGCGTATCAGTTCTGGACCTAGAAAAAATAACAATCACAAGTTTGTTGGAAGTTGATTGTACTATATTTTCATCTTAGTTGGTGATCGTTCGACCTGATTTGACTGTAGTATTTCCTACTTTCCTGGTCCAGAGGCTTTGCAACTGGACCGCGGCTCCGGCTCGTCGTAAAGATGGCTCGTGATATCGCCATTTTGAACGGCACCAAGAACTTCCAGTCGGCAACATCGAACACCCGCCAATACACCGTCATCAAGTACGTCGAGCGATCGTAGATAGACGTCAACCTCGCAAATACGCCATCCTCGCAGCTGTGATCGTACATTCGTGCAAACTTGGTCGTGTGATTTCTGCCTCTCCCGCCACCAATAACTAATTACGCGAAATTTGGTTCAAGTGTAATTCAACGCCTTCAGCACATTTTACCTGTTTTTCAGATTTTTCGCCAGTTGGTGTGGGGCATGTAAGCAGATGGCGCCACAGTACAATAAAATTGCGAATGATCTGCCGTCGGAACAGTTTGTGTTCTACCGAATGGACGTGGATAACAACAAGGACATTGCCAAGGTGCACAACCTCGAAATGCTACCCACATTTGTGGTGTACAAGGGTGGCCAACTCGTTTACCGTCAGACCGGCACCGTCCACGAGAAGCTGCGCAAGGCCCTCACCGATCTCATTGGGAAATAACTGATCACGTTAAACTCACCAAAAGCACCGACATCTGCATTTTCCTATCATGACTGAAGATATGTACAGCACCAGCTTCAGATCGAAATTTTGTTTACCAGTGCTAAAGGCAACTGTCCGCCGTAGAGAGAAAGTTGCTGTACAGGTTTATGATGGAGATAAAATATCGAAAAGTAAAACAGAGAAATGCGGGATGTGTACAAAGTGCAAACCGAATGTTTACAGCGGGTAATGTAGAACTAAAATGAGGGCGACGAGGACCTTATCACCCACCGTAATAGTCTTCAAATAGAACAATCGAAATAAAACCTATAGTGACTTTGTCATCGGCCCGCAGTCTTTGGCAAAATCCAGGGATTCTGTGCAGCTTTCTCTCATTTCTTCTCATCGTCCTATACGTACGAAAAAGAAAGTTGCGTACTGCACGTAAAGTTTACGCTTTGAACTGGGGACTGTTAAGGAGAAACGAGTGCAACCGCGACCGCGATGCATACAGTACCTTGTGGAAACCTGAGACGTATCCTGACGTATCAGGGACATCCTCCCGGCCTTCCTTTCCACGCCCCTTTCCTTCCTCTGCAATGCAACGAAAAAATAGCCATTGTTGGTGAGTTTACCTCCGTGTTTAAGGAAAGTACCGTCAAAGCGTAGTTTGTGAGAGCCGGTGTATTTGCTGGTGTCTGTCAGGCGATCTACGACATTGGTCTTCATTGCATGCTGCAGAAACATCAACACGGTTATCTTTCGCATCATGATCCTGTGCTTGCTGAGCAAACACATTTGGAGTATAAAAAGGTGAGAAAGTGAGGAGGGTACCGTGGTGCCGGAAGTGCTAGGTTCCAGCCTACTTTGTAGCTGCTCGATAATTTTCTTCAGCCCTTCCTGTGCGCCATCCTTGTTGGCTCGAAGCGCTAGCTTGTACAGGAATGTCTTGAATTTGTCATACGTTATGAACTTTTCGTTATTCCTGCAACGGTAAAAAACTTGAAAGGTTCTTGACAGCGGGAAAATAATATTGGAAATCACATTCCAGACCTCAGCTAACAAGCTGGAAATGATGGCGTTTTCAAGTGGCGCACTCTTCCGGTCGTTGGCACTTCCGGCGTGCGCCACCTGGGAAACTCAGCAAGATCGTTTTTCGAAATGGCGCAAGTTTGCGGCTAGCAACGTCAATGATATGCGCCACTTCGAAAGGCGCACTTCTTAAGTTTGTTCGCCAAGCTCCCGTTTAGGAAACCAATGGAAAACATATCATAAAGAATTCTATGTGCCATTCGAAATATCAATATTTTTTCCATGAGTTTTTCCTTGGTCGGAAATGCACAATAAAATAATGGAACACAAACCCGATGACTTGTTTGAAGGCAATGGAAGTATCCGTCGTTGTAATGACTTTTCCAATGACGCCGGCTTCCTTCAGCCACTTGTCGACATTTTTCAGCGTCATGTTATTTCCGGTGAAATTCCTGTCGCCAAATTTGCCGTAATTTTTGAAGCCTTCATTTAACGCCTTATTATCCACATCCGACAGAAAGGACCAATCGGCCTCCGGGTGCGCCGCTCCATTACTCTGTTTGGCCATTCTCTTCCCCAGAACGCTGTATTCCACACAGCGGTTAAAAGGAATGTAGGTCGGCACTCAGGTGGAAGGAGAAATTAGACCTGCAAGAAAGAAAAAATGAAATACATTCCATATTCAACACTCGATAATCGCCGAAAGACGGCACCAATAAGCTTCACGCTCTTTCTGGCCCGAATGGATGCATGCTTGCTTTCCTTCCTTGCTTCCTTCCTCCATCGATTATTGTCGTGTTTGTGCGCAGGGAACTGAGAGAACGGAGAAGAAGGGACGCTGACTCCATCAGCGATCTGAACTGTGTGTTTCTCGTACTCTTCATGGTTCAACTGTGGGATCAATTTAGTCGATATACATCTGTTGGAACGATCTTCAATCGATACTGAATATATTTCGGCAAAGTCAACGGTTAGTGTTTCCACAAGGAGAAAGAGCTTCAGCTGGAATCTGAAGGAGAAATTTACGGCTTGTCTTTATTGCTGTTGACAGCAACCTACTGTGCCTCGCACCTGGGTCTCCAGAAAGCCTTGCTCGTATGCAAATTGCAAACGAATCCCAATCCCCTCTGTTCGGAAAATGATAAAATCTAATTCTTTTTAAAAAGCGGGCTTCTAAGATGAAAAGTTGATTGACAGAATATTTAAGGGTGCATTTTTTCGGCTGTCACGTATCATCTGCTGGTAATAAGTGCCGACGCTCAGTGCCGACATAAAAGACACGCGACATGCCGAAACCAGTCGTAAAAATAGTCTTCTTAAATTATTCTTCGGCCTAAGGTATAGAAACGCTAACAGATGTTAGAAAGGCAAAAGTATGCTATTAAAATACCAGTTTTCTCCGCATGATACATTCTTTGAGACGCCCTTTCTCATTATGCAGGATATTCACCCACTCTTACCCGAACTCCAAAGTTTCCACAGTGGCGTTGCGCAATACTATGGAATTTCCATCAGGATGATAAAATGTGTAAATGAAACAATAAGTTCGAATTTCGAAGGTAAAAGAGTCGAGGTTTCGGCCGGCTGAATTTCAGCGAAATAAAGCACACGCCACCAAAAGTTGACGCTTGACTTGTGTGGCTCGTGAGTAACCTTCTCGAATTTGCAAAGCTTGCAACTGAGGTTCCTCGCGAAACAAAAGAAGCAATGACAAGACACACACGCTCACTCCAGTCTGGGAAGTTCACAACGGCGTTGACGAAGGACCCTCACGCCTTACGTTATTCTCTCCACAAGAGCTCGCTGTGCGCCCACGCAGAAACCACTCGTACTGTTTGTCATCCCAGTACTCGAAGGAGACACTGTCTGGTTGTACACGTGCCTGGCCTAAATGTGGAGAACGGAGCGAAAGCGACACGGGCCGGCTGTGGTTGGCCAATCAACTAAATCAATCGAAGAACAGTCGCTTTCGCTCCGTTCCCCACATTTTTGTCCATCCCCACAGTTAGGCCAGGCGCGTGTACTGTTATTTCATTGTGAATGAGGTACAAACATTTGATGTATTTACCCATCGATCGGCGTCGGCAAATACTCTCCGCCCAAGAAGCACTTCGAACCATTGTACAGACATCCCGGGGAAAGACCGTATCATTAAGCCATGCTTTTAACACTTGAATATGCTAAGAGAAACAATGAGAACCCTGGGTTTTTTCGACTGGGTGAGAAACACACCGAACGGTTCGCAGATCGAATTTCGTCTTGTGTAACTGGATCAAGAATGGGGTTGTTCGATCATTCAGTGACGCATTTGACTGTGTACACACGAGATGTCGCACAAAGAAAAGAAAAACCTCTCTGGACATGGTGGAAATCGGTTGACGCTTTCGTCCATTAATCGACCCAAATAGCGCGCCAAGTACCGCACACAATCTCTTGGGCTCCATGGACAATTTACATCAAAACTCCACAGCCTTTCGTCTTTCAGGCAGGTGAAAACACACGAGCTAAAAAATCATCTATTCGAGAAAAGGAGAACTGAAAAAAGTACGGAAAAGAAGAAGTTCTATACACACGGAATCTTATATAAAAAAGGACGGATAAAAATTGCATGATTAGAGAGACCACCGAAAAGCAGATCTGAAGAAACCTGTACAGAGGGTAAAAAGGGAGGAAACTATGAAAGTTTATAAGGAGCCAAACTCGGTCATCCACTTTTCGTACTTTTCCAGCTCGGAGCTGGACACGGACTTGTTGCAGCGCTTGATACCTTCGTCAAAGTCATCGGCGTCAATGGGCAAGTCAATTTCCGTGTCGGCAAGACTCTTGATTTCTTCGTGGGAGAGACCCTCGATGCGCCGTCGCATGGACATCATCGCAGCATCACTGTGGAGTAAACTCGACTAAGCAAACCTGCACGCCCACCATCCAAGCAGAAACGTACCGGCAAACGCTGGTGATATCGGCACAAGAGTATCCTTCAACCTGCGCCGCTATATCCGACAAGTCGACATCGTCAGCCAATGTCACATCTTTTAGGGCAATCTTTAATACTTCCTCCCTCCCGGCCGCTGTAAAGAAAAGCCCTGTGACCAGCTTCCGTACCAAAAAAGGCGGTCGTGATAGGTAACCGTGATTACCATCAGGAAGAGGGATGTAGACTCGTTTCTCCAATCGCCGCCTTAGCGCTTCATCCAAGTCCCAAGGAAAATTTGTCGCCGCTCTGCAAGTAGGACAGTTTCAACACTTGGGAGCTTCAAGAGTAAATACATCGAAGACGGTCGCTTCATCGCAAAGTCCTCAATGCCATTAGCCATGCATCGACAGCGTGTTGACTGGTTAGGAAGGCACGGGGCGTCGGACTTCGACCTACCTGGATCCGACTTTCAATCGGCGGAATGGATCAGCCGTAGATACTTCTAGCCTACACTCATTAGACTTTCCGACTGACTATAATGTGATCTATGATCTGGACACAGCTCTTCTGCCTAGGTCTCTATAGCGTGTGACACCTCTCAACCCTGGTTGCAGTTGTTTTAGTTTTACCTTCTGGACTGCGTCGGTGCATAGTTGATTGGATTGCCTAGCTGTCTGAGTGTACCCCTGTGCTTCTACGGCTCTCTATAGCCAAATACTTCTCTTGTCGATAAGGCCTAACTGAAATTGGTAGCATGGCGTTCAAAGACGGGAAGAAAGCTCTTATTATTACTCCGGCAAAACCACGACAGTAGAACCTGCAGCTTCAGAATACTCACAGGACCATGACCATGTTACTCTTGCCGTCAGGTCCGCTTTCCTCCGTTATGCCGTCCATCTGGATTAGCAGTTCGGATTTGACTCGCCGACTAGCTTCATGCTCGGAATCCGAGCCTCGCTTGGAACAGATCGAGTCGATCTCGTCGATGAAGATGGTCGAAGGTGCGTAGAAGCGAGCCTGGAAAATAAAACTGTACTCGCACTTGGTAATAAGGAAAACAATGAGGATTTCTCCCTTACCATTTCGAACAAGAGGCGAACCAGCTTCTCGGACTCGCCGCGGTATTTGGATGTTAGTGTCGAAGAAGACACGTTGAAGAAGGTTGTGCCACATTCCGTGGCGACAGCTTTGGCTAGCATAGTCTTGCCGGTACCTGGCGGACCAACCATCAAGACACCCTACAAGAGAGAAAAACACATCTTTTGTTCGAACGTTTGTTCAAATTTCAGACCATTGAGATGGGCGCGTCGTACCTTCCAAGGTCGACGGATGCCTTTGAAGAAATTAGGAATGAGAAGTGGCAGGACGACAGCTTCTCGTAGAAGTCTTTTAGCTTCGGTCAATCCCGCAATATCGTCCCTTCAGAACAATATTAAAAAGTCATGGAATGAAGATTTCAGACGTGCAATTTTGCCAACTTCCGGACGTACCATCGGACACTTGGATTCTTTTGCAGGATATCCCGTTCGATATTCTCCACCAGGTCTTTATCGTAACCGCTCGAGTCGAACCGTCGTTCTTCTTCCTGGGTATTACCTTCTTCTTCCTGTGAACACAGTGACTACCCATACCAGAAGCATCAAGATAAAGAAAGAAGGATCAGGCTTACGTTCTGACTTTCTTTGCCAGATGTCTTCTTATCCGCTGGAGTCCCTTCCGGACTTCCTGGTCTTCGAGTTGCCCGTGCTGCTTCAGCTTTAGTTGTGGGTTTGGAGGCTCTCCTGGGCCCAGCCGCCTCTCCAGTCCCACCTGACGAGCCCACAGTGTACGAAGAACGGGACTTGACCACCCCACCAGGCTTGCCTGGGTTAACACTCTTCCTGCCGGCATTGCTGGGCCGACTAGTGCTGGCTGCGGTACCTCGAACCTGACTCTTCCCGTTCCTAAAAAAAGCAAACATAGTCAAACAACTATTAGAAACCACGTGGCGCACATTTTTAGGATTGATGCCTGAATCATACGTCATTTGGAAAGACTATCTTGTCTGATTCCAGCAAGTGGCGCACGCTCACGGTGTTATCAGCTGGAAGGGTGGGCCACTTGGGAAAACAATCTGGTCGAATTGGTTTGCGTAGGTTTCAGTTCTTTCTACTGTCTCGATAATGTCACCATATCCAGTATGAACTTTCGCGTGAAAACCGAGCAAGAAAAGTGGGCGGTTTATTGGGTGAACAGAGAACCTACCTCGTTGGCAAGTCTGTAGGAGGAAGCCAGACATCGCGATCGTTTCCGGTAACTGCAGGTGCATTGAACGATCTATCCTTAAAGCCACTGTAGGATCCAGATCCCGAACGGTTGATCAAGCTGGCAGCTAAAGCATCCAAGGTCTGCTGAATCTCCTGAACGACTAGAAGTTCTCTTTCCACGTTTTCTTGAGCCTAAACGTGCACAGAAATACCATAGCGCATACAGTAAATTGGCAAACCATTGTGCACCTATGACGTCATCAAACGTCTTGAATATCCCTCAAGAGGAGTATCCAACATACAAAGGCTATGACGTCATGAGCGAATCTCGTAATCTAACTGGTACCTCAGTCCATTTCTCGCGATCGTCTGGACTTCGGATGGACAGCGCATAGCGTTTGATCTGTTCGATGGCTCCGGTGTAAAATACGCTGGCCGATTCGTAGTTGTTCTGGAGGGCCGACCTGCGGGAACAGAGTGAGGGAAGACTGAAAGATAAAATTCCCAGCTTGAAATCGACTTACTCTCGCGCGTTGTTGACGTTCTCCCATATTTCAGCCTCCATCCTTCTTTACTCAGAACAACAATCCTTTTTTATTCCCTGGAAAGTCTGCGTCAATGACAGTTTAGTGTCACGAACACACGCTCGGAAAAGCTTGAACAGGTGGTCGCAGCTCGCCACTAGCCAGTTTGAAATGCGAAATCTGAGAAAAGACGTCGGACTACTCATCATGCAATCAAAACCAATCAACCGAACACCCCACCATTGTACCCACTCACGGTGACCTACTCACGGTGTGGCCGGTTGATTGCTTGTCTGGGTCGTGTTCACTTCAGTAGTGGACAGCTTCAGTGGCAGGTACCATTGACCTTAGTGGTGGTTCCACCGTTTGGTTTACTGATAGCAGACGGCTACTACGGCCGTTCAAAATCCAAGGAAAAGAGATTAAATTTTGTTGTATCAGCGTGCATTGTACCATCACCTAATGAGTAAGTTTCAACGTGTCATTCATACAGTCGTCTCACAGCGGCTGCTTCTTTGCCTTTGAGTTTGAGTTTATTGGGTTTAACGTCGAGAAACAACCAGACGAAGTGTCTGCTACCGTTCGCGACCCGATCGCAAAAAAGCCAGCTGTTAACACAGGAAAATAGTCAGATGAGAAATGGTGACAAGGAAAGCTCAGCGTGGTACTGAAGTTTGAAATCTACTTGGTAAACCCTTGACAGCGAACCGAGGGGAAAGGCCTTCAGTGATCGGGTTCTCCACTGTAACGGAGCCCGTCAGCGGAAATAAAAGAACTGTATTTACCCAGTAAAGTTCTCAAACTTTATTTTCGATAGCCGAACATTTTCTATAGCTAAAGAAAAGCTTGAGAGGGTTTCGTAGTCAGCGGCATCGAGCGGGAGATTTTTCCAGATTTGAGAGATGAGGAAGGCGAATGACTTGTCCGAGCTTCCGGCGATCCATCCATCGTCCTGAGGTCCAGCCAGTTGAAGCGGGAATGGGTGAGCACGGAGCGCTGTAGCTGCTCGCGTGCCACCTGCAGCGGAGGGAACGGCAGTTGCTGTAAAATGAGGCTGAAGAAAAGGAGTGCTTACCGGAACAAGGTTAGACATCATCTTGTAAGCCAGGATAAGGGAGGCTTTAATTCTTTTCAGAATCAAAGGCTCCAAACCCAGCTGTCGAAGGCGATGACAGTAACGTTCGGTCCAGGTGTCCTCCAATGCAGCTCCGAGGTCAATCGAACGGAGCAAGAGCCGCTGACAGTCTTCGAGGGCGTTGACGAGGCCTTTGAGGCGAGGATTGTATACGGTACTGCAATAGTCGAACAGTGGAAGGACGAGGCTTTTGAAGAGGGTTATTCGGGCTCCCTGACATTTCTTGCTGAAGAGGAACCGGATGTAGCGGATCCGTTTCTTCGCTTCCATGGTTAGGTTGGCAATGTGGTCTTTCCAGTTCAGCTTGTGATCGAGGAAGACGCCCAAGTACTTGACGGTGTTTTTCCTCGGGATGATGGCTGTTCCGAGAAGGTAATCTGGGCCTTCGGTGTCTTTCTCTGTTGGAAGAAGCGAACAAACACCAATTCCGACGCATTGAACGTTAGCTTGGCTTTGGAGGACCATTGGTGGACTGTTTGTAGATCTTGCTGGAAGGAAACCACGTCATCAGGATCTCGGATAGTCCTGTAAGCATGATGGCATCGGCGAAGATTCGATTCCGGGTACCCGGCGACAGGCATCCAACCACACTGTTGATAAGGCACAGGAAAAAGAGAGGACCCAGGAGCGAGCCTTGCGGGATGCCGCTGGTAACTTGTACTTGATCAGAGCGCGATCCATCCACGAGGGTCACTTGCAGTCTTCCTTTGAGATAATCTGAAGAGAAATTCAAAAAACACCGTTGAAAAACCAAAGTCACGTAATGCAGCAACCGCTAGGCTCGTGATCAGCACGATCGAATACTTTCTCGCAATCGAGAAAGACGGCATCGACGAAGGCTCCTTCGGCGATGGTGACCATACGATCCTGCACGGTCGCGGTGGCAAGGAGCTCAGTCGAGCGCCTCTGACGAAACCCGTACTGATGGTCCGACAGGAGGGATTGTCCCTCCAGAAGTGTACGAAGTCTTCCGGCAATCACAGCTTCCAGAACTTTGGACAGGTGATGAAGGAGGGAGATGGGCCGCCAGCTGGCACACTAGGTACCGTCGAGCGAGCCTTCCGGGATGGGCGTGACGTACGAAGTCTTCCAACAGCTAGGAAAAACACCTGAGAAGAAGCACGTGTTAAACAACATCACCAGAGGAACGATAATTTCCGACCCTGAATAAGACAACAAGTCGGAAGAGAAAAGGAATGGCCCACAAGCTTTTCCCGGTACAAGGACGTGCTTCAGGGCGTTCAATACTTCGGCGTGAGTGATCGGTTCGGGGAAGTCCCCCGTGTCGATAGGCGGTGGCGAATCGACACAGTGAGAATTACACGGCTGTCGACATGATGCAAACCGTTCATTCAGAAGGTTTGCCTTGTTCGGGTCCTCAAACTCAAAACACCCATTAACGTCGCTCCACAGCGGCGGAACATTCTGAATGTCCGGCGTTGATTTGACCAGCTTCCGAAATTTTTGGGGGATTCTAGTGGCTGTAGCCGACTCCATTACGCGGTGCTGATCGAACTGCCGAATTTTCAACTCGGCAGTTCGACTGCGTTTCTTCCACAGATGCCTTAGCCGAGCTCCCTGCGTCCCCGCAGATCACACCCTCCATGAATGCGCGATCACGGCGACGCAGTACTCGAGTCACAAAAGCTGGGTACGACACTTCACCGAACCGTCGCTTGATATGGGTCCGACGGTGATACTTCTTGGCGATCTCGAGCAAAGTTTCCTCCAGAACCTCGGCCTTTCCATTGGTATCCTTTCCTGCAAACAGAGAGAACCCGTCAGTGTTTCTCAGATCTTCTCTATACTGGATGTTGGCTTGTTCATCGAATTTCCACCGAATCAACGCGCGGAACTGAATGGCGCTGTGATCACACTTTCCGGTCGGAGGAGATGTTGCTTCGAGGGAATCGAACGGCATCGAAACTGGAAGGAAACACAAATCGAGAGTATTATCTTTTCGAGTAGGAAAGTTAACGATTTGTTTGAAGAAGAACTCTCGACTTCCGTCGAGAAGGACGTGACCATGGCTAGACCGAGCCACCCGAGCGGGCCAGTCAATATCAGGAATATTGAAGTCACCGAGAATGACCAGCCGTCCGATTATGTCGTGAGGCAACGTGCGCAGATGGTCCACGAACTTCCGGGTGAAGTCACGCACAGACGTCGGAGGGCTGTAAAAAACACAAGCCACGATATCAGGGATATTACTTTCCACGATAAGAACTTCGAGGTCCTCGTGTTCGAGTTGGACCCGACGATATCCTTTCAAGGCCTTCCTCACGACCAGCACCACTCCACCACCGTCACGATCTCGAGGCCTGCGAAAAACATTGAAAACAGTGAGGTTAGCAAAAAGGCTGTCCACAAACTCTGGACAGTCACGAATCTCCACGAGTCCGATGATATCTGCGCTGGAACAGAAGGGTTTCACAGCAGCTGATTTATTAAAAATAATGACGATATTTGAAAAGCAAAAATTAATGGTGCTAGATACTTTACCCGCACTTACGGTACCAGTGGTAGTTGCCGATGTCGGTGCAACTGCCACTACTGCTGGTGTTTTGGAAAGGCCACCGTAGTTTCCGCTGAAACGTCCGATGGCTGCTCAGGTCCGTTGCTGGCTGCCGCGGTGGTGGTAGACATGTCGCGTAATGGCAGGGAGCAGTTGCTCCACAAACAATGCGTTGATTGATAGAAGGGACGGAACAGTAATTCTACAAAGTCCCTAGGGAGCACGGTGCTCATCAGAATCACTCCAAACTTCACACGTATGATCTTACAAACGTATAGAAAAACTTCATCCAGAAAGATGTTGGGAATGGGAGAGTGCGACAAAGTTAGCGGAAGAGATTTTTCGATCGAAAGGGACAAATCTTACTAATGACACGGAACACGGATCTTCCATTAATTTTGTAAAAAACGTTATGATGTAGGGCAGCCGTCCAGTTTGCATTCTGGCACCTCACACCCGGCATCTGTTTTCCAACACTCTGCAAAGTTTTGTGTATCGACTGTCAAACCATATATAGCACTTATCCGGCTGCAGCACGCGTCATATGGCATCGCGTTGATAAGGTTAACGCTGTTGCGGTAGTCTAGCTTTCACCATAATTGCCACTGGTTCCATCCGGTCCCATCAACAAACAAACACCCTTGTTTCATGTGGTTAGTAGTCGTCCTTTCAGCAAAATCACCAAACAGGCCCAGCAGTCCTATCTCGGAGAGCAAACAAGGATCAGTCGAACACAAGAAAAGTCAGCCATATATAGTTTCGTTTTCCCACTCACCTTGCTCTCATTGAGTAAGCGACCTCCGTACGAAGCTATCTGCGCTTCGGAAAAATGTCGTCTTTTGCGCAAGGCGATCTTCCGCTCTCAGTTCGCGAGAAGCAATCCGCCCAGTGGATATCGTCTTTACCCCAATATTATTTCTTAGCGTTCTTTCGATTCTCCGGGACTACTTCCACAGCCACAGGCCGTGCAAGAACACTGTGCCGGCATATGATATTTCTAATGGGTCTGTTCTACCTGTGTGCTTGCTGGGGCCACTT
>BDGG01000011.1:393551-410265 GCA_001949185.1 Ramazzottius varieornatus | reverse complement strand
ATCACACACGGTTAGCCCAGGGTGTCATTGATTACCTGATTATGTACTCATGGCGCAAATCTGTTTGACTGATTGACAACTGACCGTTGATAGACTGGTCTGCCGCGTGCTCACTACCCGGGACGGATTCACGCGTACGATTGTGTGGAGGATCGTACATACTGAGGATCAGAGATCCTATCAGTTGATCTTCCAAGGTAGCGGGATGATCAAAAGCTGATCTTAACTTTCTAAAACGGTCAAGTTGACCCGCCTCGCAAACTAAGAACTATGGCCGTAAGAGAATCCAAAAAAATGTTGGATGGGTTGGCCAGAAGGCTAAAAGTACCACCCATCGGTAGATGCAACAGAGCTCAATTTTCGCCTGTACCCCAGCACGCAGCGCGTTGAACGTTTAGCATGCCTCAAATTAAGACCGAAAACTTTTGTCCACCTTTTGAAGCGAGTTGACTGTACAGCAATATTCCCTCCTCTGTTTGACTTGATGAACTGCATCATACTACGACTGTTGCTGGCACTAGATGCAAAGGCTGTCTCGTCGAGAGCCACCATAATATCCTGAACGCTATCGTTAACCATGCCAGCGGTTGTCACAGCTATACTAAGCTGAATTCAAAGCGGAAAGCAGACTCAAAGAAACGTTAGGCTGTTTCGTATGGCTTTCCAGAGGACTCGTTTTTGATACGAAAAATACAGATGAACAGACGAGTGAAGGGATCGGAAAGTGTGTGCATTTGGCGCTACGTGCATCGATTCGATCGTTGGCGAGTGCAGTACGCAACGGTCCTTTGCCCAGACCGGCAACGGGATCGGAACCTTCACGCATGCAATTGGAGGCGGGTACAGTGTCCTGAATTACGAAAAAAGCCAGATTAACATTCCGACCCATTTCATAGGATACGACTTTCAAAGTTGCATTTTTGAAAAACGCAAAGTCATACCGAAAGACGTGATAGTTGGCGATTGCACTACGTCTCTGTTGTATGCGATTACACAGTATAGTAATGCACAACACGCTACTTCCGTTCCGATAATCAAAGATAAACTTGGCTTAGTTTCACTGCTAGAACCAGTTTCCTGGTGCTGCAGCAACATGACCGGCATAATTATCCTTCAATCATTGATAATCAGCTGACAGATCAGACTTCTTCTCGGCATTCAGCTACGAAATGCGAACTCTGTATCACGTATAACATGCAAGTACGTTACACGGTACGAAGAGAAATAGCGGACCTGTCAATGCAAAATCGCATGGCGAAGTTGTCAACGTCAGATTTCGCGAAGTACTGAGCTGTTTTGTTTGCTTCTTGGTTTGTTAGGTAGAAGTATCCTGCGCAAACTAACCGTACTAATCCAGAAGCTAAGGAGGATACAGGGAGTCTCTTGACAAGTCTAACAGGAAGAGACGTTTCTCCAATGTTAAAAAGCCTATGAGAAAACTTTACAGCGAGCCGCTGGGGGCGTAAATGTCGCGTTTCATTAGTTGCGGTAGGTAAGACAATAGGACGTGTCGCCACCACGCGGCCCAAAAGCTGACAACTTCGCTATGCGATTTTTCATTGACAAGTCCGCTATCTTCACCTCGTAGACACAATTTTTTCTTACCGGAACATTTGCTGCGGTCTTTAAGTTCTGCTTTCTTTTGCGGTCCTTTGACTTTAACTGGCTGCGCAAAAATACGTAGCGTGTACCTGTGTATGTTTTGAGAATTGAGACAACTGTCGATCAGGTACTCACTTGCCCGAGCATCTTCGTTTCGTGTTTTGTTTTGCAGTGATCTGTATCAACTTCGAGTTTTGAGAATAGTAATCCTAGTCGACTGGCTTCGTATGTTCACTGTCCTCCACCATTGAGCGGGGCGTGCGTTTGAATATTTTTGGAATTCAGATTCACTCGAAATTCAACATCACGTGATCGGTGAATTCGGCCTGTTTTGATCCTTCTCCATCCATGGATCGTCCAGGCCTTCAACGCCCACCCAGCAGGGACTTTGGTAGCAGCCCTCCAAAAGCAGCTTCTGTAGCCAGTTTCGGACAACTGCGGAATAGCTCTTCAATGGCCATCGCTGCGAGAACGTCCGCCAGTGAGGACGTGGATTTAGGCATCACCATACCATCAAAAAGAAGTGCGTTAATCGATGAATCGAAAGGATGTTTTACCAGCTTTTCTTGAAAGCGTTATTCCGCAAACTTTTTTTCTCGGTACAGCAAGAGTATCTGGACGCCCAGCTCGCGTGTTCTGGGATCTGGAAAACTGTTGTGTCGGTGGTCGGGATTACTGTAGCGACATCATCCGATCAATCCAAGGTCGAGTAGAAGCCGACACTAGCGAAGATTGCTTCGAGATCTATGCTGCATACGAGCACGCTTCTCATATTCCTCCGGATGTCTACCAAGAGCTCCTAGCTCACGATGTACGGTTGAGGAAAAAAGAGACGACCGAAATTTGATACTTGATCATTTTCAGACACGAATATCACAAGAAAAATAACCATTTGGCTTTGCCAGGTGCTCTTCAGTCAGGCTGACAGGCATTCGGCGGTGAAGCAGGACGGCTCGACTAGTGCGGTTGATGATGATTTGTACGAGCAAGTGGAGAGATACCTGACAACTCAAAGTCCGAGAACGCATCTGTTTCCTTATGTCCTTCTCATAGCAGGTTCGTTCTCACTTTCCGTATCGAGTCGACGAGTTCCGTGTGTGTCATGGATTGTATGGTCCTGCTAGCGGGAAGCGTAATCAGCAGCACGTCCCATCTCCGTCACTCGTAAAAAGAACGTCTTCTTAGTAGGAACTTGCACCTGATCGGTGTACGGTCGATCGGTCAGGTTTGAATAGAAGCAGCATTCAGATTAATCACATTGTCTACAGGTGGCACCAGGCTCATGGACAAGATGCTGCAGCTGGAAAAAGGTGCCAAAGTCGTCTATGCAATCCGCAAAGAGAAGGCTCCTGGTTTCCATGCATCTCTGGGGAATCGTGTCGTTTACGAATATAGTATAACGAAGGGTATACAAAACCGCTTAACTTTGTTCTAAGGAAGATTTTGTGTTTGCTGCTTTGCGTCGTGCGGGACATCCTCGGAGGACAGCTTTACCATGGTCTCGTAAAATGTCAATAGTGTGAGAGAGTTTGTGCGCAAATTCTTGCAAACGCTCGAGCGGTTAGGATGTTCTATTGAAATCTGTGAGCTTGTGGTAGCGCCTTCAAAATTTCAATCTTTGGTTTGAATATTTGGTCACAATGCTTCACAGTGCTAGCTGACCGTATTTCCGATTACGCTGTCTCCCGAAAATGAGGGGGCTCCGCAAATCGAAGTTACACGTCAAAAGAGACGAAGCAAGTCGTTACTACGAGTCTACAATCGGGAAATGAACCGGAGTGGCAGCTTAATGTCTGTAATGACGGCTCGTGGACCGAGCGACTTTCTCGGGAAAGCCGCTGAACTTCTGGCTTGCCCAGCGCGTCAACGTGCTCGCCCGAGCTTGTGAGACGCTTGCAAAACGTTATGAAGAATCCAAAAGATGGAAGTTTAGTCTGAGAACTGTAAAGCAGACCAGCTGTAGATCAAGGACCGGGGCTTCCGATCGGGTGTACGACATCAAGCATGTTGATTTTCAGGTACCAAATCTGACGGATGGTGTGGAGAGTAGAAAATTCAAGACTGCTGCTTTGGCAGCCCGAAGCGTTAACTGTGGAAAGGATATTTGGCCGACAATGTAGGCGAATCTAGTACCACGGTACAAGGAGGGCAAGGCTTGCATTGCGCTCGTCCGTTTGCATTAAAGTGCGGCAGAAGTGCGCCAGTGTTATTTTACTATGGCTTTCACAATTTTGATGTCTATTACGATTGTAGAATCTTCCTTGATGTTGCGATTTTGATTACAGTAAGTAAACTTCCCTAGAATTCTCTGTTATATAATAATATGACTTACGCGCGGACCTCTAATTAAAGTTACTTTAATTATAGACGATGCCTTCACTGACCGACATGACACATACGACTGAATTGTCAACTGCTAATTAGGTTGAGTTTCTTAAGTCAAAAACCCTAGTTAACTAGCTAGTGGTTATGACCACTGGAAAGGCCGAGCAAAGGAGCAAACCATTGTAGAGTGAGCGCTTCTACTTGTGACTCACAGTACGGTTCCCCAGTGAAATTTTCAATCGCCCCGATCAAGTGGCGTGTCGTTTTTCAGTACTGTGTTTGCGATATGTGAAAGCTCGAAGAATCTGATCGTCCATTGAAATCTCGACAGACTTAAAAGGGCCTCGCTTCGCTCGGCCTGGCAACCAGCTTTTGCACACGTGACTGATGACGTCACGAACGGGGTAGGAGCTGGGTTAACGGTTAACTAGCATAAAAAGGCTAGTTAACGGTTAACCCGATTCAATCGAGCACGCATAAATCACAGTGCAATTTGATTGTCCGAGCTCGTCTTTTTCAAGCATCTTCCTGATGTTCGTTCTTAGCCGTGACGTCATCAATCACCTGTCGGGTTATCAACTAGGGTCGACTTACGAAACGCAGCCTTAGATTTGATCACCGGTAGGGCAATACTTTCCCGTGAAGGCGCTTAGCTTGGATGCTTCTTACTGTACGGCGTTCTTGTCTGAGCCATCTCTTCCAACGTGGTCCGGTGAGGGATAGTACCACTTTTCTCTTTCTTGCTTTTCTGCTCCTCGTACAAAGCTAGGTAGTCTTTGTTGGCCGCTGGATGCTGGTAAGAATGAATTCGGTTGTTTACCGTATTCCTCCCTTTCAGCCTTGTCGAACATCCTTCAACAAGATGGACCGACTTATCCTCTGCTTCATCACACCTGAGGAAATTGCATATCGACGAGTCCTTCGGCCTTCCGGCCCCAGTTTTTTCTTTCCGGTTGGAATTCCAACATTTGGAACTCCAACACTTTCGTCACTCACTGCGGATGTCGAGGGTGAAGGAAAATGTTCATGCGTCACACCGGATAAGTCAAACAATCTTTCAGACTGGCTATTCTCCGCAGCCTGCTTCTTCCGCTTGGTCGAACTTGTGGCCGTTTGCGTTTCCCGTTTGGTGCTGGAATTCTGTCCTTTCGCGAACCTCGCCGTGGTCGAAGCTAGAAGGATCATTAAGCAAGAATACCGAAGTACGAAAAGGGAGGAAAGCGAAATAGTTGCGCAGTCTTTCAGACTGCACATGCAAGTTTGCTTCACTCAACACGCGCCATCAACGCACACAATGTACAAGCCCGTATGACGTAAAAGTCCACGTCCGTATTTGTGACCGGCAGCTGAAACCGGCAAATCATGCCTATCTATAGACTGGACTTCTAGTACAGGTCACGGACCACGCCTCCTGAACACAATCACCGTGAGAATAACGCTTGACTTTCGGCGTGATCTCGCTACAATTTTGATGCGCAGCTTGTACTTCTAAACACTGATTATTCTAATTACTGCAACTTCGAGTTTAAATAACGTATTTTACCATTAATCTGCACGCTATATTTTACTATAATTTTACTATAAATTCCGTTCGCTGAATTTGCAATTTTTATGCTCATAGTAAAATTCAAAACCGCTAATTTTCGGCCATTTTCAACTATCCATTACAACTGTTGTCCGTATCCGTGCGACAGGCTGCTTTTCAACATCATGTCCGAGACAATACTCAGGGGCATCAGAATCCATCGTTCGACAGGCTTCGACATCCTATGGGGAGGCTGACCAGTGATCACCCTTTCTGCTGATCATTTGCCCCTGTGCAAAGGGTGAAAACTAGACCGTGACCTCAGCTAAGTTTCCGTTTCTTCAATTTTCCCATTCGCGCTGGCATATCCAGCCAACTTCCACTGTTTTGACTTTGCACTGCAGCACGCATTCCGCCGCGTTTCTCATCATAAAAACAAACCAAGGGCGTCAGTCGCAATAGTTCAAAGTTCGATCATAATCACTGTAGATCTATATCTTTCAAAGTCATATTTCGGTGGGTGTTCGTTTGGCCGACTGTGAACTTTGCACGATAAGCTTCTCCAATGAGCTTCTCCAAGAACTTATTGCACTCCCTACGATAACTCTACAGGTTCTCCAAAAGAAAATTATTTCGTTAAAATGTGATGAGTAGGCAAAAAGAGATAGCTGTTCCTACGTCACGTTCGAAACTTAGAAGACTTCAACCAGCCCTTTCGCCTCCTTCAGAGTTCTTGAAACACAAAACGAGTTACCGAATGTCGATAGACAACCGTTGCTGGAAAGTTGTAACGCTCGTGGGTAAAAACAAGATTCGATAATTCTCTGTTCGGTCGCGTGCACTAATCTGTCGCGGCAGGTCGCCGAGCAAGTCTCACACCTGAAAGGAACGAAAATCGGGAGACGCAGTACGCTTATTAAACTTTTACGTGCGGATCCGCCCGAATTACCCGACACGATCACGAGCTGATGATCACATATCGGGCACTACGTGCGGGCATAAGTTTCTGCCACATTAGCCAGCGGCAAAGCTGCAAGAAATTAGCAAAATCAGATCGGCAGACGATGACAGATGGTTGGTAGATTTTGATGTGCGCACTTGAATCCAGGAGCCGAGCTGCATTTACCGTCACCCAATTAACGGAGTTAGCAAAACGCCGACTAACATCTCTGGCTTTGGTTCCTTTCGGTTCTGCCTGTCATGAGATTGATAGAGCCACAAACCTTTTCGTTACCAATCTCTCTGGCGGCACGTCGATTGGAAGTTTTCTTCCATTTCTGGAATGGTGAACTTGTTCCGACGGTTTCAAAAGTCCTGAGTCTGAAATTGAGGTAATCCGACGAACGGAACAAAAGCAATTGCGGATCGAACGATCGGAAATAGCCGCCCGGGAACTCTATATGTGTTAGGCATAAGCTTATGAAAGGTGGCTCAGTTGGTATTTCGATCTGTAAGAATTGATTTGTGCATTGTGCTCACTGAACGACTTGCTCGTGATCCATTTTGTGCAGCCCGAGCTGATATCTGATGATCCTCTGCTTCCCCGTCCTTTGATCAGCTTTAGCCTCTCGTAGGTTTGCTCCGCCAAGACGACTGGCAGAGCTTTCTTCGTCTACATACCGCTCTATAAAAAGACAGAATTGCTAGTGCCTTTTACTTCCAATATGAATGCACCGTGGTTTCGTTTCGTGCTCTAACGTAGCCAAGTACATTGCTTGTGGTCGAATCCTCCTGCCCACTGCCTGATGAACTTTCAGAACATTTCGTTGCCGGCGCCAACGTTGGCGGGGATCGGTCCGGTGTTGTTGCCTTTGAACGGTACACTAGACAGTGATCTCCAGTTAAACGTCGAGCGTATCTTGGCTGGAGGTTTACCCGTCGAGCGTTTCACGTCTTATGGCTATACCGTAACTGGTGTAGTGCTAACTTTCGTTTGCGTTATTGCGACTTTTGCCCATGTTTGTATCATCCTCACTATTATCAAGAATCGACCCTTGCGGACACCGATAAACTGGATGCTTCTCAACCTTAGCGCCTGTAAGTTAGCAGATGTTTTGTTTCGTTCTATTCTGCTGTGTTTTTATTGGATCTTTCTTGACAGGTGACCTTATAATTGCTCTATTGGGTAAGCATGTGTACAGTAAACCGATGCCACTCAGGTGAACGTTTCTTCTGGTAGTTCAATGTATTATCAGTACTACCTACAGCGCAGTTTCGTTTACAGGAACCCCTGTAGCAGCTGCAGCTTCGTTTGCGCATGGTTGGAATTATGGAAGAAGCTTATGTATAACAGTTGCATTTGCAATGGCTTTTGCAGGTACGTCGGTCGATTACGGTTGACTGAAATATTTTGTAACGTAATCAGTTTCGACTTACATCCTTATACCATAGTCTTCGTAACTGAGCGCCGCACTGCATTGATTCATCGACATTAGTGAAGAGTCACAGCTTGCTCAGAAACTTTCGAAATCGAATAACCAGGACCCTCGACCGAGAAGACCAGACGTCTGATCGAGAGCGTAATTTTAAATACGATCTAAGTATAGGAGAAACGTCATACTTCTCGTTTCTCTGTTGACAGGCATCGCCTCTATTACGACTTTAGCGGTTATCTCAGTCGAGCGATACTTACTGATTGGCTATCCCGGAAAGGCCACCATTACCAATCGGATGACGCTGCTGGCTGTTATTGCCGGTCAGTTACATTTCTTGCGGTTTATTCTGCTTGTTCGAAATGTAGGACTGGATTAGACGGTTGCAAACGCGAAAAATCAGCACTTTTATCCGAGCTAGTGGCCATACCTGAAGTATGCTTGATCGGCCTGCTCACGCGAGTTACGGAATAGCGTTACGTACATGGACGAGAGAGCGGTTGTTGAGTTGTCACCGTTAGGGCATTTTTCGCTTGATTGGCCAGTGGATTTGCGGTCTAGGCTCTTCAACGTGAGGTTCGACCGGTTTTGTTTTGAGAACTTTTTGGATCTTGTAAAATCGTGTGGGACACCATTCGACAACCCGTTATTTTGCGTGTCGATTCATTCGAAAACGAGGAAGATTTTGAGCACCACAAAATCTGTTTATAGTGATATAGCAAATAGTCTTCCCCTCTTCTGTTTACTCTTATCTAAGTACAGCGTGGTACTTCCTGCTTCAATGCATAACCATACTTTTGCTGCCGTCATGAAGCGGTACAAGAACTTGTTTTCCTCATTCGCTTTCTCGTCTTGCTGCCACCCGCCCGCTCCTGTTTTTATGTGTGGAGGTTCTCAGCCGATTTCGCCTTTTATAGCATATATTTTCATGTTTACCGGCACGCTAGGGCCAGAGGTTAATAAGCCCCTGGCCTTGCTCCCTGCTGCGGCGCTTTTCTCGGATGATGAGGCTTAGAATTATATTCGAGAAAAGGTTAGAAAAAACAAGAGATAACACGCGCTTTCTCAACAACCGTTCCTTCGAATTTGTTACGTAATGCTGTGCTGCGGCTTAGCAAGTTGGTACACTCTTACGCAATCGTAGAGATTGTCTCCAACCGAAACCGTCGGATCGCGTTCGCAGTCTCAGCTTGCGGAGTATACAGTGATTAACTTGATCAACTTCAGCATGCTTGCATTTTCCGTATTTTGTTACGGCCGTATTTGAATGTCACGAGCATAAAATTTCCCCGAACAGAACAACTCATACCCGCATGGAAATTACAGTAATTAGTAATGCTGGTAAATTAGTAATGCCGGGCTTTTTGACGCAGTATGGACTTACGCGTTTATCACAACGTTCCCTCCTGTTGTTGGATGGAGCAGGTAAACTGGATGCTACTTCGCTCAGTTTGAATGCATATTTACTCGATTTCGTGCAGTTTTAATGGTAATTATGATATTACACAGCCTCCAACTGGAAAGCCCTGGTGTTGCCTGTGCCCCATTTTGGGAATCGCGTGCAATGATCGACCAAAGTTACGGAATCTACTTGCTCATCTTAGGCTTCGTGTTACCGGTTCTCACCATACTCGTGTGCTACGGAAAGCTACTGAAATTTTTAAACAATGTATGTGATGTCGTCTGATCAAATACTGTACGTCCATGCATTGCACAATAGTTGGTGACAGACTTGTGCTTGATTGCAGCGTGTGCAAAATAGTGCCAGCCAGAAACTTGCGAAAGGCCAGCGACGTCTGACGTTGATGGTCGTTCTAATGATTCTGGCCTTCCTCGTAGCCTGGCTACCGTATGCAGTCGTTTGCATCATTGTGATGGCCGGTGGACAGCATCTGATCTCGGCCACCGCGGCTGGAGTGGCACCTGTCTTTGCCAAGACGTCCATGGTGTACAACCCTATTATTTACGTCCTTCTCAACACACAGGTACGACTGTCCGCCATTTCAGGCTTCGGTTCCGATCCATAAATATCTACGCACTCACGTGTTTGACCTAACCGGGATCATGTATGATAGTACGATATCCTGGTGCCGTACGCCACTTCAGACGGACAGAAGTTAAGCTTACAGTATAGGCACTTGTTTCAGGCTCAGTTTCTGATTGGTCATTTAAAACGTGACGTTTCAGCGCGCTTGATGCCTGTGTTGATTGACGTACAAGAGCTCGTATCAGATCGTTTAATCGGTCCGACTGCTACAGGCTCGCAATGTTCGGACTATGGCCCGGAAGAGCTCCCCATACTACCGCTGACTGCTGACTCACACGGCAGTCTGGCATGCTCTCCCGGGATCTTTTCTCAGTTGAGCTTGCCTGATTTGGTGGCCGCGTTGCCTCTGCACTGTGCTTGCTGGCACAGAAACGTACGCCATCGTACAACGCTGGCTTGATACAACCACAAAAGATGCAACCGCTGAACGAAAGGGTGAGAAATGCTGTACGTCGATCGGCTGTAGCTTGATCCTGATTTGATTCGTATTGATGGCGCACTCAGCGGCAACAGCTGGTTTTTTCTGTTACCAAGCTGACGAGTGCTCCCGATGACTCAACGTAAAGAACTGCAAGCTCTAAATCTCACTGAACAAATCAAATGGCGTGGTACTATTATACATGAACCAGGTTTAACATCCACGTGCTTACCAAGTACAAACGCATCCCTATTAGTGCAATTGTTTGGTTGGTTTATCGGCCTCCAAGTTAAACATGGGTGGAATGGTGGACCCAACCCAAAAATTGAACTAGCAGAGGTCCATTTTGTACACAGCATAATGTCCACTGTAACGGAGATTTTGGTACGAATCTCTGATCGTCTTTAGATTAGATCGGCTTTCGTGTCACTGATAACTTGCGGAAGACTAATTTTGCCCCCGTCTGGTGGCGCCAAGGTGCTGCCTGCTATCGGAGACAAAGAAACAGGCCCATCAACTGCGCAACGTAGTCGATCCGCTGACGGTTAAAGCGGATTCTGCCACAGCGAAAGAGCCAGCTGCGCCTACAGAGCCGTTACCGACGTGTTAGCTTTCGCATAAATTACGCCTCTTTTCAAAGGGGCTTATGGTTTCGGTCTGCATTTTTGTCGCACCTTTATGGCAAGGTGTTTGAATTGGCATCTTCCAAGGGAATTCCCACGCTTGTCGATCGCGCGAGATGAAAATAGCGTAGCTGCATTTTCGCATGGTTTGAACACTCAAATATGCTCCATCAGCGCGAAGCCATGAAGTTCGAACATTTGTTCTGTGAATTTTTAGGGTGAACTGTGGCCCTAACGCCTCATGTTGAATTTAAAGAGGCATAGAGATATCCAGGCCTGATCTCGGCACCTACAGTTTCCAGCTACCTTTTCTTGGTTCCTAAATTAGCAAAAAATTGTCTCCATTCTGCTTAAACAACTCAGAAGCTCAAACGCAGCAAAACTGATGGAAATATCTGCCGTGGAACGAACAGGGGTCGGACGCAATGTTAAAGAGCCTATTTGACGTACTATGATCAAGCAATCAGGCACCTGAAGCAATACTCGGTGGGTATTTCCGTGCCGTTTTAAACACGCCGTTTTTTGAAACACGTTCTACGGAGGACAATGAAGAGACCACATCTTTATTAAGTCACGGTTCCGACAAAGCGATTTAGTTCTTAAGCCATACGGTCATACTGTCAAGATCAGAGTTACGGATACACTAGGAAATTAACATCTGGATTTCATCAGAGAGGTCGTGTTAGTTCATAAACACACCTTTGAATTTGTAGTTTGTTATGTAGACTGTTGCGTCATAACTGATGAATTGGATGTTACATTCAGCTGGAATTAATCTGATTCCACTTAGCTCTGGTGGCCTTGCGAGCCAGTTGTAGGAAGTATGACGTTCGTGCGAAGCTTCATATCCAACGGATGAACTGTTCTCTGGAGCTTAACTCTTTTTCATCAGCTGAGTGTCTTTCCGACTGCACAACGCAGGCTCCGCTTCCCGAGCAACAGAGAACCGTTCAAAATCTGAAATCCCGATTGCGTAATGGTGAAAACTGCCATACCCTCTTTTCACGTTGTTTTCAGGCTGTTTTGAAGTTTCGAAAATGCAGATCTGTCCATGTGCACTTTTCTATTCCGCTTCAATTCTTCGCCTCTAGAACGGATGTTGTTCTTTCCAATCAGGACAAACGCATTGTTCAGCCTGTCTGATCGCTCCGCTCTCTTTGGTTGGCTTACTAGATATTGATAAGTCAAACTCTTTCTGGCCGCGTAGGTTTGGGCTGTTTCCGATTGTTTCACATCTTTCATAGAACGACGAAGTCTATGGAGCTTCTTTCTCCCCAGTCCACCTCTTTTTCTCGGATCGGTAGATCTCTTTTGTCTGTAAGAATCCAAACCCAATGCTCGCTTACCTAACGTAGCCATTTTTCCTTGTGGCCTTATAGTAGCCCCAATTCCAGGTAGATTTCTTCTCTATCGTCAGAAACGCGTGGTGACGAGAACCCCCGTCGAGCAAGCTAAAGGTCTCAAAGGCCGATGAGTTCCAGTCTTTTGAATGGGACTCACAACTGCGGCCTACCGTGGCACATTTACTGATCAGTAGTCACGAGAATGACGAGATAAGCCAAGAGTTGAGCGGTGAGAACTCGAACTCGCGGTACGCTGCTCACAAAGCGTCGCTTAACCCGTCAGTGCCTAGGCACAGACGCGAAAGTTTTCCTAGACCTTTTTTCACTCTTGCCCGACCAACTGATGCAGTGAATGCTTCAAAACTTGTTGACGGGAAAACTTTAAGTGAAAGTTTTTCTTGACGTTGGCTGGGCCAATGTTAGAAAAAAAGATACTTGACCAATCAATCAGGCACAAAGCACGTAGAATAGTCCACTATCGTCAACAAACGTCCTTCTCACTTCTCAACATCCCTTGAAACCGTGAGTGGATTTTTTCGGTCAGAGGCACGATAGGAGTATGTGTACCGGGACGATACCTTCATCAAGTGAACATCGACGGGGAACCAGGGAGTCAATATGACAATCAATGCGACACCGGCAGTGAATACTCGGTCTTGTCGTACGGTGCGGTAAGACAACCACTCGATGTTCGCTGGCCTTCCCATAAACCGTAGCTTCTTAACCCATACAACAATCGGTTTCTGGGTTTCTACACAGTCAAATAAGCTAGTTTTCGTTCTCGGGGCACGTACAGTTACGGTCGCTGGTAATGGACACCCCTTTTTCTTCCCTTATTTTGTCATATCTCCTGATCCTGTCGTCGGACACTCAAAATTCGAAGAGTTCAACGCCGAGCATCGATGCTCACCAGTTGATTGATTGACGAGACACCACTGCACGTCAGGTGATCAAAAAGCCTGTGGTTGGGTCTGCATGTCGAATTATGAACTTAAAGAATCTGATGACAGGATCACGGGATCAGTGTTGTATTCAGTTTCAGTCCCACATTTAGTCACAAGTCTCGCCCGACTACTTCTGAGAAAATTCAGCCCCGAAGTACATCAGTTCAGTCCGACTGGACTGAATTTAGCCTCTTGCTGAGCGAGTCTGAGTTAGACCGATAAAACCAAATTTCTCAGAAATGTCAGTTTAGTCCCGAGACTGAAACTGATCCGTGAAGAATATCAGTCTCACTCTGGGGGAGGGGTGGACTGAAACTGAAGTGTACGGGATATCAGTTTCAGTCTCTCGGACTACCAAGGGAATTGCGGGATGGTACTCCTCGAATCGTCTGGCTTTCGCTTACCCGAAAGTAGAGGACGTATCCAAGTACCACTATGAAGCACCGTTGTCAGCGGAGCACAGTCACCGTCACGGGCCATGGGCAACCATGGCCATCATTTGCTTCCTTCTATCTCCCGAACCCGTCGTCCAATTTCAGTAATTCAAAAATTACCTTGTCGAACTCACCTGAAACGTTTCGACCACGTGACTGTCCTGTCAGTATTTCAATCAGTCGACCGGTTAGGACTGAAGATTCGGACATAGAAGTAAGGGTAGTTTTTGGCTGCCTATCTCCCGTCACGTGAGACGATTTATGGGAGCACCCGACCGGTCAAAATGTAGCTCATACATCGATCTTCCACTACATTAAAAGAGATCTTCCGCAAATACTTCCTGCAAAATTTTTTCGTATGCGATTTGTCGCCCATTTTATGACATTTTTATGAACGAAAGTGCTTCCACTCGACAAATCTTCCGTTGTTCTCGTACGATTTCTGCGAAATAAGCTTAGACGGATCGAACAGGATTCACTTTCCTGAATGAACCTATTTTTGTCCTGTAAAGTACACAGACGAGCGAAAAAGCAAATAATCGATCAAATTTGTTCCGAAAAATAGTTTGGAAATCGCATGCGAAAAAATTTTGCAAGAAATTTTTACCGAAGGTCTCTTTTGGTGTGGTGGATAGATCGATGTATGAGCTAAATTTTGACCGTTCGGGCACTCCCATAAATCGTGGAATATTATATAAAAAGAGCGACTGCGGCATATTTAAGTATGCAAAGTTGACACGTCGACGTGAAGTATTCTATGCACGGATCCGACTAGCACTCCCTGGTGGGATCTTGCAAATGCTCTCCAGCTATTGGAAAGCATACATCCTAGTAGCTTTGGGGAATCAAGTCTACCTCTTCGTTTTTTTTCTCTTCTGTCTGACAGTGCGCGCGCCTGGCCTAGTTAACCTGTTCAGACGAGCCTCCGATCCTTTATACTGACCATATAACATTTGGGATCAGTCCAGGTTTGCTACAGAGCATTTTGGGTGCATTCTGGGCTCAATAAAGGTTCATATATTCATATCTTCGTTTCAAGACTTCATAACTTATTTCGCACTAACCCGATTTCGATATTTTGGACGTCTTTATAGAGATCAGTGTTTGATCTTTACGAACGCGTAACTTCCGTATGAATCAATCAGCAAATCAACTGGCAGTATCATCTCTACGAACACCTAAAACTGCCTTGTTTTTGTCTCCGAGTTGCGGGTGCTAGCCAGCAGATAGCACATTCATGCTTCTTACTACTATGTAGCTCCAACATTAAGCTTTGCGAGGAAGTAAGCCCATTTGAGAAATTTTTGAGACTCTGCGGAAAAAATTTCCTTGACATGCCTACATGCGGCGTTTGCAGCGTGAAATGCGCTACTTCATGGTTATCTTTCGATATCTTCCGTTTCGACTGACCGAATGACTCAAACTACAAAGTCTGATTATCTTTATGAAGGGTGTCACCATTTGAACGTAACTTAGCAGCAAAGATGTCGAAGACAAGGCGTCATGAATATGCACCACCAAAAGTAACCGAGAATACTTCCTGGTTGACATGATAACACAGCGTTTTCTGCATATTTGCAAAAAATTTCTCACATGGGCTTACTTCCTCACAAAGCTTAATGTTGGAGCTACATAATAGTAACAAGCATGAATGTGCTATCTGCTGGCTAACACCCGCAACTCGGAGCCAAAAACAAGGCAGTTTCAGGTGTTCGTAGGGATGATACTGCCAGTTGAATTGCTGATTGATTCATACGGAAGTCACGTGGTCGTAAAGATCAAACACTGATCTCTATAAAGATGTTCAAAATATCAACATCGGGTTAGTGCAAAACAAGTGAATTTTTGCACAAAAATGGAGGTGGACAGATAATTATGGGGCTCAGTGTTTATGTCGCATACTGAACCCAAAATGCACCCAAAATGTTCTGTAGCAAACCTGGACTGATCCCAAATGTTATATGGTCAGTATAGTGGATCGGAGGCCCTTCCGAACAGGGTTACCGGCCTGGGTGAAAATTTCCGGTAACCAGCTGACAGCGTCCTTACTTCGATTGATTGAACAGTTTTGCTGGCTACTGCCGTTTTCGGCCAGTGGCGGAAGTCTTGGCCAGACCGGTAGTTGGGTCAGGCGCGTGTACTGGGAGAATGCATATGGCGTAGTAATCCTTCAAGGAGCAAGATGAACCAAGCAGAAGTCTTTTTATCTGAATCCGATGATCCATATACTCTGAAGGTCGATTTGCAAGCACGTTGAGGTTGGTTTCTGTCTGGGGTCCGACACCAGGCTGATGGAGACTTTCGCATTAACTTTTTGGCCGAGCTAGTTCAGTAAATCTTTTCCGACCAGTGCAAAGGTTAGTATGAGGGTGAATGTCTGCAAATCAGAATACGAATGATTCTTAATAAACGAATCACAAGTGCCACTCAAAGTTCCCTTCCGCACACTTTGAACTACACTCACCCCTAGAACCGATGGCCTGGTGACGTAAAAAATGTCTGCGACATGGAAACAGAAGTACGATCCGTTGGTTCTCTTCCGTAGGCTTCTAAGACTGGTCTTCAGACTTCTGCCCTGCAATAAAACGGTTTGTTCCAGCAGTCGTGACAATACTTCAGCGGTACTGCGGGCACTTGCCACCTCAAATCCAGTACCGGCAGCTTATCTAACTTAACAGAACGTATCCGCGGCCGCCGTCGCGGTTCTCCGGCTAACTTTGCACGATATGGTTTATCGAATAAACAATATCCCATCTTCTGTGAGATGAAAATCAGGTACTGCATGACCGAAAATTTGCGGATCCATATTTCGCGACTCATACCAGGTCAGACTACCGCCCACTCGAAGTTTCGCTCACCTCATGGAAAGGTTGTAGTTTTGTGACGAGTTTACTAACCTCGGCCGTTCGTAGTAGTGGCAGGAATATTCTTTCGCATTCCAGAACCTCTTCATTCAGACGCGAGTTCTGTGGGGAAAAAGGAAGCTTAATGGGGTCGGCTTATCTCCGGGACACGGACGTGCGATGTTGCGAGTTTTCTTACTCGTTCGTGCACTTTTACCAGAGGGATAGATGACGCCAA
>BDGG01000011.1:231305-391015 GCA_001949185.1 Ramazzottius varieornatus | reverse complement strand
CGCGATATATGCCGACATCCGGTATGCGAAGTGGCCCCAGCAAGCACACAGGTAGAACAGACCCATTAGAAATATCATATGCCGGCACAGTGTTCTTGCACGGCCTGTGGCTGTGGAAGTAGTCCCGGAGAATCGAAAGAACGCTAAGAAATAATATTGGGGTAAAGACGATATCCACTGGGCGGATTGCTTCTCGCGAACTGAGAGCGGAAGATCGCCTTGCGCAAAAGACGACATTTTTCCGAAGCGCAGATAGCTTCGTACGGAGGTCGCTTACTCAATGAGAGCAAGGTGAGTGGGAAAACGAAACTATATATGGCTGACTTTTCTTGTGTTCGACTGATCCTTGTTTGCTCTCCGAGATAGGACTGCTGGGCCTGTTTGGTGATTTTGCTGAAAGGACGACTACTAACCACATGAAACAAGGGTGTTTGTTTGTTGATGGGACCGGATGGAACCAGTGGCAATTATGGTGAAAGCTAGACTACCGCAACAGCGTTAACCTTATCAACGCGATGCCATATGACGCGTGCTGCAGCCGGATAAGTGCTATATATGGTTTGACAGTCGATACACAAAACTTTGCAGAGTGTTGGAAAACAGATGCCGGGTGTGAGGTGCCAGAATGCAAACTGGACGGCTGCGCTACATCATAACTTTTGTTACAAAATTAATGGAGGATCCGTGTTCCGTGTCATTATTAAGATTTGTCCCTTTCGATCGAAAAATCTCTTCCGCTAACTTTGTCGCACTCTCCCATTCCCAACATCTTTCTGGATGAAGTTTTTCTATACGTTTGTAAGATCATACGTGTGAAGTTTGGAGTGATTCTGATGAGCACCGTGCTCCCTAGGAACTTTGTAGAATTACTGTTCCGTCCCTTCTATCAATCAACGCATTGTTTGTGGAGCAACTGCTCCCTGCCATTACGCGACATGTCTACCACCACCGCGGCAGCCAGCAACGGACCTGAGCAGCCATCGGACGTTTCAGCGCAAACTGCGGTGGCTAAGGCCGAAGAAGATCCATTCCTGAAGATGAAGATGGCCGGAAACTAAGGTTGACACTCTGGGAGCTCAGAATGGGAAAGAATCCACGTTATATTAAGACAGGGGTAGGACACAATGCCTTAACCGATGTAATCTAGTATCAAATGGCACGTATTCGGCTGTAGTGGACTTAGCGAGACGTTGTCTTTACCTCGAATGATTTCGTGTTTTGAAATCGGAAAATTTTTGTCCCCATCTCGAGCGACTGGATTGTGTATGGAGGCTACACCTGCACCAAGACCGGAATTCGCTTCATGACCGCACCTACTAGAATCGCAGGAGAAAAGAGTTAAGGCTTCAAGGGGATAATTACTCTGGTTCGTCAGAAAAATGTCCTGTCTTCTGCCGAACATACCCATGTGGCCAACGCGAACGAAACGGAAGCGGGAAATGCCAAAGCGGCCTTAAGAGAACGCGTCAGACAGAGCTTGATCAAACCTCGACGATTGTTCAGCGACCTGGTTCAGAATATCCCGATAGAAGTAAACGGCCATCTTCCGTCCGCACACATCGAATCGCGCGGCAGCAAATAAGGATGCAAATGCCAGTCCCAGAGAAGCTGGAAGACATCGATGTCAACACGTATATGGAAAAGAGCGACCTCGGGTGGGGTAGTGTTTTGTTCGACACGAGACTGATCCGCAGCGCATGATCGTCCTCAAGGGGAAGACTTCCATTACCTGCGTTCCCCTACAATTTGGATTATGGATAATTGGATGAGACGATTCAAACTGTTCCCAAGCTGTTTCCCCAGCTGTATACGATCTAGGTTCTCCGGTATTGTTCCGCTCTTGTTAGGGAAGTAGCACTTTCGGCAGAGGGATTCGATGAACGAACGTTTAAACGAAACGACTACATTTACAGATGGTTTGAGCATGTTGAAAACATTTCTGAATGTAGTCGTTTCGTCTAAACTTTCGTTTATCGAATTCTTCTGTTGAAAGCGCAATTGCCAAAAAAGAGCGGAGCCACAAACGTAAGGCTCTTTCGCGGAATTCGCGACGAGCTGGAAGCTACGCCATCCCGCCTTGATGAAGGACCGAAGCCAAAGGACAATGTGGTCGACTTTAAGCGAGCTATGATCAACACCGCAGGCAAGATCTTTCCGCATGCCCGTATTCAAGGTACAAAATCTGATGTAGTTTAGAGTCAATGCAATTTTATCTCTTTTGACCCTGCCGATGGCCCAACTTTTTGACTGCAATTCATAGCGTTTTACTTTCATTTGTCGCAAGCAGTGTGGCGACGTGTTCAGAGATATGTCAAAACTAAGACAAAAATGTTACGGCACTTCGCAACGTTCTGACGTGCGATCCTATGTTCTAAACCGAGTATGGCGTGCTAAAACGAAGGATATACCGAGCAGAAAAACTGTGCGTATTTCAGACAGTAATTCTGACGTTCATGAAGTCTGCTCTAACTTAACAGCAGTATCCTACCCCTATACTATTGTAACCCAAAAAACCTTGTGACGAGCACGTGGACCTTTACGGAAGAAATTTCTCAACGAAAACTACACAAGCATATTTGCAGCTCTTCCGAATAACGCTAGTTTATATTTTAGGGAAGAAAAACTGAACGTGCTTGTTCTTATATTAGTTTAGGTTTCATTACTTTCAGTTAAGCTAATTGGAGCTCATCCATAGCCTGAAAACGAAATGTAAGCAAACCGTTCGAGGTCAGTCAAAGGTCGTTTAGAACTGAAGTCCCACGCTCGAAACGTGCAATTGAAACTGCTTAATCACATATTGAACCTCTACGCTGATGGCTGTTCGTAACTACACATTTCGAGCGTGGGGACTGTACCGGTTTAGACTTCTGAAAGACTGCTTCTGGAACGATCATGTGGACTGTTGCAATAGTCGTGATGTGAAAGGTTACTGTTCTGAAATGTTCCAACATTCAAACCAATGGCCTGACATACCCGCTCGTCCTAAGTCCACAAGACCCGCTCGTCAGCTAGCGAGTCGTCGAACATTTCCATCCACTGCGAACCACACGCATGTTTAGAGCTTGCATATGTATCAGGCGTTGGTTTCCTCAGTGTCTTAATCCCAGTCGAACAAAATGCTGTAAAACTGCGTGGAGACGACGTTACGCATGGAAACTGGACAAATGGGTTGCGGTTACACTACTGGCACCTTTTACAGTCAGTTACGAAGCGGCAGGCAGTTCCGCGGTCGCGCATGGCGTGCACAATGCTGTATCGATTGATTGTGAGCCTGAGTAATGTGCAAAGTCAGAACTGCCCGCTACCCACCGCAGCGGTACAAGTTTGAAACACAGTGCGAGTGCGCCCGCCCCAAAAAATGCGCATTTTACAATGGATCCTGTCTGCTAACACCCGTGCCTTTACCAAGTACACAAGAACCCGCTAGCGATACAAGTATGAAGAGGAAAATAAACCCTAAAACTCATCGCATACAGTAGGTGGGGTTCAGTAAGTGTTGCTAACCGCCGTTCCCACCGCTGCATTTTGCCAACGTTCCACTTTTCGGTTAACGGTTAAATGACTGTACTTACGGTGGACGCAGTGAACAGCGAGGAGAATCGACCAAAGAATCAACACGCCTGCCCTGGTGTTTAGTCTTCGGTTGGCTGATTGCCAATAAAGTCACCTGCGAGAACGACGACGAGAGACCTCATCTGCGAGGAGTCTTCGTGCGGCTCTCCATGGTAATATGGCAAAATTATTAGCTCTTACCCCGATTTTTAACCGGTTTGTCCCGCCGGTGGCTTTTCGGCGGACAAAGCCGACCGACGTTACCTTGGTCTCTCTTCTTATGAACCGCTGAACACGAACAGAATAAGGAACCATTTCAGTCGTCGTCAACGTTGGTTTGAGCTGATAAAGAAAAAACATAAATTTATCCAGAAAAGATGGAACACCTCATTTTATTGGCTGTTGCCTTGTGCTGCGGTAAGTTCAAGCTCAACCTTGCTTTCTCCTCAAATTTACCGGAATTGCATCTCGAAAGGATTTTTGTCTGTGACAGGAGCCGTAGTTCATGGGCAGATGGGCGGCCCCGTACCACTGCCAATGCCCGGTGCCGGAAACGGACCGATGAACCCTTTTACTGGACCAGTACCGGCTCGTCAGATGAACATGAACGGTCCATACCGTAACATTAATATGATGAACAACTACCGAAACGTCAACGTGAACCGTCGACCCCCGCGACCCGCTCAATAGCGTAGCCAGACCGACCAGATGGGTGGTTCTCCGTGGATTGTAATAATCAAACGACCACCTCACACCGGAGAAACTTATCTAAACTACTAGCTAGTGGTTGTGACCACTAGAAAGGCCGAGCAAAGGAGGCAAACCATTGTAGAGCGAGCACTTTTACTGCGTTGTGTTGCCTAATGCAAGTAATCGTTTTTCCTCGGCAACTTTCTCTTGTATTAAAGGAGAATTTGCCAGCTTAGCAAGGCGGTCAAAATCAAAATATAGCAGAAACGCTAGGTCGGACAACGACCGTACTCGAGAACAGCCAATAAATGATAGCCCTATCGCAAACTCGTTCTTTCATAAATCAAGAACCAATCTTGGCAGGGTTGTCCCTTGCGCCTTGTCCACCGTAGCCGTATGTGCGAGTGAAAGGGAATTTGATTCCGTGATGGCGGCTTTCCCGAAGGGCTGAACCATGTCCTTTTGAATGGATCGATAGGAGCGATCCTAGGTACGATGGGACTGAACGAAGGTCCCGTAAAATCATGATCTTCAGTCGATTCAACCGAGTCACTGGGGAGGTTGATATCAAACTTGACTAGCGTAGGATATTTGATTAGTCCTGATGATTTAATCCGCCCACTCTTTGCTCTAATCACGAGAGGTTGAGACTCGCTAATCGAAGCCCGCGATTAGCGTAAGTTTTCCAGGAGCATTTACAAAAATATTTTTTGAAGATTAGTTCAGATCGAGATATCAAACTGAACAACACTTCGAATTCAAATTGGCATACGGGTATGAGAGATTGTCGGTTGTGGTTCTGAAAGCTGAACCGGATCAGTCATCAACTTCTATCCTCTGAGAATAGTCACAGTTAAAGGTAAAGTGGAATTGAGAAAGTGGTTATATGGTATATACATATATGTGGTATATACATATATACCGTATATATGTATATATACCGTATATATGTATATATATATATATATATATATATATATATATATAGTGAAAACTTCAGAGCTGTATTTCACAATGCTCGGAATCTAACTGGCCTTCAGATCGTGTTTTTTCTAGTACGTTGAAAGCGTCATTCACGCCCCATCCCGTTTAAAATCTGTCCTGGTTTATCCTCCTGCTTTACTGCAGTACATTCGATATCCCTGTCTGTGAATTGCACCACAAGTAATCTGTTCTGACGAGGGGATTATGCCTGTCCCCACCTCTTTTTGGTCAAACTGTCCTGGCGGAACGAAAGAGGAGAGTCTCTTCTAGGATCTGAGCCAGTGAGCTAAATCCCGCGTCGATCCTGGAACAAACTACAGGGACTCGGAATTGACATCAGAAATTTATGCCAATAACGTAGAAACGTGATGTCTTGTAGGTCCACGTTAGACCTAACAAACGAACCCTGAAACCCATCAGTAAACAAACTTGTTACGGCAAGTAGATGAGCGTCATACAAGTGATGGAAGCAAAGACGGGCCTTGCACCACCCGCAAACCAGAAGAACAATGTCTCTGCAGTTCTCGTGAAGACAACTGGCTTTCAGCTTATCAAAAACAAACTTGGCTGGATTAACATACATGAAACGTTCGTCGGTATATCCCGACTTATGCCAAGCTTCAGCTATCAAATTTTCGAACCTGGGCGACTGAAACTGTTGATACAGCAAAGAGTGCAATCTCAGAATCACATCGCGATGATGCACTTGAACTGGTAAATCGTGCAAAAAGACAAAGTCGGATATCTTCTTGAAGCAGCCTTTGTACATCCTAAAGCATAACACATCCAGCGGTTGAATTTGATCGGTAACTTTCGGAGGGATGGTCAGCATTTCGTACTCCAGCTCTTCCAGCTTCAGTTCAATCACAGAATCTTGATCTGTGAAGGTCTTCCACGAGTCGGCCAAGAAAACGCACCGCTCTTCCATATGAGGGAAAAGAACTTTTTCTGACCACTCTAAGTAGAGCTTCTTGGTCATCTTCCCGGATGTCGGAGCAGTGACATACAGATTATCAGCCTTGAACATCGTTCTCGACACGATTGGACCAAACACTCCTTTCTCTTCTTTCAGCGTTAGGAAAAGAACAGGAAGAAACTTACGCCTGCCCGGGGAGACCGCCATCATCACAGTGTAGCTATGTGTCATGGAATTCTCCAACTGGGTGATCGCTTCCACGTGTTTTACTCCAGCAAGTTCGAAATTTCTTCTTGGTCTGACCTCATACTCAAAGCCTCACTGATCCGCATTCCACAGACAGTCTAACCCGTACTCTGTGATCCTTGATCTGACAAGCGCAACGCAGGCTTCAGCATTTTCCTTGACGTGAGGCGCTTCTTGTACGATTTCTTGGTGACGAACTTGGTTATTTTCCGGTCAACGATCCCATAATATCTAGAAAATACTAATTTCGTTTTTGAAGGAAATCGAAGCACAAAAAACTGTTGGTACCGTTTGAGTTTTCCGATCCAGTCTGGGGAAGCAGTGAAACCGGCCAAGTCCACCGTTTCGTTCGCAGTGAGAGCCCATCGACGTAAGTCCAAATCCTTGACCACTTGCTTTTTCCTTTTAGCGAGGAAGAACTGTTTACCGACATCCAAACGTATAGCCTTCAACTTGTCCAGCCTGGAACCGCCTTCCACTACCTGCTTTTCTCAGTCGTACAGCTGTCGTATGCTGGTTACTTTACTAAAACTTCTCTGAACAGTGGCCAACGTGAGACGCTTCTTCTTCACGGCGTTTCTCCAGTATGTAACCGCACGTTTCTTGTACTCCAAGTTGACTAACTGATCCACTGGAAGCTTGAGGTTAGGAAGTCGTGGGATGTATAGCTCATAGGAAGAAGGTACAGTTCCGCTGAAAACAGGCTCAAGCAGTCTATCAGATTCCGTAACGTCGAAGTCAGCTTCACTCCGGCCATTCAGCAGGTTGCACTGGACAACAGATGCTTCGTAATCTTCAAATGACTCGACGCGGACCTGCAGATCATACTGGAGGTCTTCTTCAACGGCATACACAGGAGTAACACTTTGGGTGATCTTCGGTCGATGAAATCTAGGAAATATTACGAATCAAATCAGTATCTTTTTTGTTTTTGAGCTCCAGTGCACAGCAGGATTACCTTTAACTATGTCCTTGAACTGCCTGTCAGCTTCGCTTGGAAAGACGTCGATACGGCAGTGCAGTTTTTAGTCCCATTCCAGCAGCTTGATAACATTCAGCAAGTTGATGGATTCCATTTCAGAGAAGCGCGGGAGTGAATGAGCAAATTAGAGAAGGTTGAAAAACAACAGAAAACTTGATGAGCAGGAAGCGCATGCTCAATCAACAACCAAATCAACCATCGAACAATCAAGTCTTGATTGTTCATTACTCTGCTTATATACCGCCCTACTTTTGACGTCACTCCCGAGTCCCTGTAGTTTGTTCCAGGATCGACGCGGGATTTAGCTCACTGGCTCAGATCCTAGAAGAGACTCTCCTCTCTCGGTCCGCCAGGACAGTTTGACCAAAAAGAGGTGGGGACAGGCATAATCCCCTCGTGAGTGTGAGAAGAATAGTTTCACTCGTATTAGTAAACTTGGGGAGGCTGTTTGTTCTTCTGTCCTGTGTTTCCCCGATGAAGTGGTGGATTAAATGATTACTACACATGGTGTCATGCGCCGGTTAGAATGGGGACGTTGCTATTGGTCAAGGGACGGTGGCGCTCGTTTCTAAACCAGTCAGAAACTCTGGGATCGTTTCGCACCCCATGGTTCAATTTTGACATAAAACACGTGGTGCTGCAGGTGTTAAGGCAGTTTATCCCGTTGTCGGAGAGTACTTTGTTTCCGGTTTCACCTTGAGTTCTGGTCATGACCTAACATGGGGTGATTTTAGTTTCCAGTTAGTCCCTTTCCAAGGGGTCCACGCCTATACAATTGTGTCCCATTCTGACTCGGTTTTGGTGTTGGGCTAACGCACTTCAACGGTATCTTTTCCTACGACACAGCAAGCTGCGAGCGAGCCGAAGGCGAGCGAACAGCTTGTTCAACATAAATAGCAGGATCTTAAGAGATGTATCGAACGAGCAGAAGCTTGACGATATCTGCCGAAGAAGAATAGTTGTACAAAAACTTTGCAAAATCCATTCAGTCAATTAGGATCAACCTGTAGGTACCAAATTTCGAGCGACCGGACTGTACTGACAAGAGAACGGTTACTTAGCTCACCCGAAATCTTCGACTTCTACTTTTTAACACTAGCCGGTGATTCTGACCACTGGAGAGAACGAGCGAATGCGTAGACGCACAGGGTTCACGAGTAGAGCTTTTCTGCACCCGGATCAACTGAAGCATTATTTTACACTGCAGAGGTTGCGATTTCAGAAAGCTTCGGCATTTGCGACATCCATTGAAATCGTGACAGACTTATAAACTCCTCGCTTCGCTCGTCCTGATGATAGACAAGGTTCTTGGAAACTTTCATGAAGCAGCAGACCCGGCGGAATACCACTTTGAACTTGGAGAAATCTCCAAATGAAAGGTTCACTGTAAGATTAACGGAACCAGTATTTTGAACTTTTCGAAGAACTGCCAGTGCAGCCATTGTCGAGTGGTGCAGAGTGGAGACCTTACCACGAAAGTTCAGCAAAATGACAGAACGTTTGTTTCGTTGAAACGAAACAGCAGATAGCTACTAAAAAGATCTAGAGCAGTTCCATCGTCGACGGTGACATCTGTGATCAGATCTGGTGATCACGCAAGTCTGATCACTGTGATTGAAAAGTAGGACATTGCAATGGTCACAGTGAACCCGTACACTTCAAAATTTCTCGGAGTTTTGAGACTGGTATTCCGGCGGGTATCTTGTACTTGGTGAAAGTTGCCCAAGGCTGTGTTCTGTCATAAGAAGGAGCAAAACTCAAAGGTCCCTGGTGAGCTCAGAAACCTCTCCCTTTTGAGAATGAGAAATATTTTAATTATTCGATTTTTTTAGGTAGGTTTGCTGAGCAATAGCGCTTTTCGGTGCGAAACTACAGTCCTTTGTCGTTGACCGGTTGCCTTAAATGCTCCAATGAAGAACTCTCACGCAAAACACTAAGAGTGTACTAATTCGGCGTGGAACAACAGCGACGACTGCCACGGGACAGAATGGGCGCCATGCTTCCGATAACAACGTTAATGACAGCCGGAAGCTGTTGTTGTTGTTTTCACTTCCGAACAGTACGCTATCATCCGTATGGGAAAACAAGTCGATTGCGCCTTCGATGTTGTCGCATACCATTAGCTCAAATGGCTTTGTTACTCTACGCTTGAGCGGGCGCAAGATGTAGATAGTTGCGAGAAGATACAGCTACTCTACCGAACGTTCACCTCGACAAGCAGGTATGAAAAGTCTCGTGCTGCAACATCGGTGCGGATGTAGTCAGAAAAAGACGCATCACTAATTCTAAATGAAGCAAAACAGAACTACTTCGTACAAGTCGATGTGCACCAAAAATAAAAGAAGGGACTTGAGACTCTCGAGTACAATCAGACACGTCAATGTCACACGTGTGACGTCTGACAAGATATGTGGAAGCGCTTTACTTGACAATATGAAAGTGGCGAAATATGGCGAAAAAATGGCTTTCTTTTCATAATAACGAGCAGTACTGACGAGCGACATGTATGCTGGAACAGCCACCAGTCCTGAAATATTCTTAGTTGAAATGGAACTAAAACTGACCTGCAATTTACCCTTCGATTGTACGCATTCACACGACGATTAGGCAGCCTCGAAACATTCTGATTACCAAAGTACAGTAATACTCACGTACAGTATGTTCATTTTTGGCGCAGGACATATATCAAAGATTTTCACAGTTTTTGTAAGGGTTTTTTTTAATGGTTTTCACAACCTGAACCAGAAATAATAAAATGGTTTTGCACGGTGCATACCTCTGGCTGCCGGAGCAAGCGAAAACTGGCTTTCATTATCAGGCTGAAGTGCATCAATCACGAAAACAAGCACGATGTCGCCTTTGTACATCTTGCGGAAGCGAATTTCACTGCTGACATCACAGTGCTGGACAGGTTTCTCGAATCTGATGTCTAACACCTTGTCGGCTGACTCAAACGCGACTCGCCCTTGAATTTCAAGAAGGTTATCTACTGGGTTATCAGAGTACTGCTCCAACTTGAAGCTGAAATAAATTCCCGGTGACTGTCGCAAAAGTTATTTGCTGCCACGAAAACTTTTCTGTCCCGGATGGAGAACTCTGTAGAGCTTCCAGGCGAGAAGCTGTATATGGATTGTGGACGTGGAAACGCACGTCTCTTTCCCAGTGGGAAGAGTTCTAAACAACATGTTTGCTTATTGTTCTGTGGTAATGCAGATTGACAGGTATGTTATTCGGACCGCTTATTGTTTTGCTCGGGCTTGCATAGTCGGCGCGGAATGCGGCGACAACATTTTGGTATGACGCCGATGCAGTCTGGCGCCATTCATTTGTTGTAGCAATGAAACAGACAAAACGATGGCCTTCGGTGGTGATTTATGACTTGTGACGCACAAAACAGCGTACGTAGAGTACTATGGGGGTATGACCGTTACTCAAATCCCGGTAGATGCCACAAGAGCGCAGAGACATGCATGACGGCAAAAACGCTACCTGCTGTGCATACCGTATTTTCTCCAGCCGCTGGCTATCGCAGCTCACAAAAAAACCACCAGCTTTATTTGTCGTCATTGATGTTTTTTTGAATATCTGACTCATGACCAAGATTGACAGCTACGGCTTCTCAACAACAATAACAAGGGACGGGTCGTATATAAGTACGGCACAGTTCATACAATCCAATCATTCTCACAACTTTCCGAAGTTTCCTTCCCCTTGCAAATCTCAACTATTCTTCTCTTAGTTCTCGTCTGTTCTCTTTATTTCGAAGACTCCAATACTCTCCTTGCTAGTCACAATGAATCCTTCCGTGTTTCTGTTCAGTTCGGCCCTCGTTTTCCTCAGCGATCTCCTTTCGGTCAACGGACGACCGCTGGATAGCTCACCCTTGTGGTCGCTGGCTCTTCAAGCGACAGCCGAAAGCACAACTGTCTCGTCGGTTCAAGTGGTGGAACTCGGAGACGACGTCGTGGAGGATAACTCGGAAGATGACTTTTTTCCTCAAAGTGCCAACTTCGACAGTCTGAACGAGATTCCCAAAGACCCTAAGCCGTTCAAGCCTACCGGAGAAGAAGCGACCCAAACTCCGAGTACGCCCAGTCCGCTGCCTGCGACCGAACAATCAACCGATCAACAGTTCGCTCAGCTGGGTAACGTCGAAGTGGTACCAGATTTGCCAGTCTTTGACCGCAACATATTACTTGAACTCAGAAGGAAAAGCTCATCGGTAAGCAACAGTCTCTTCAAATTTTTTCAACTACAGCAAAGTATTTGCTCAGTTGTTAATTCTGGCTCTTTTTCTTGCAGATAAGGAACGTTTGAGTTTTTCGCCACGATGACACTCTTCGCCAAAGTTCCTTCGCTTACCCATAGTGCCTCGAAATCACTCCGCTGTATATTGCTACCTTGTTGACGGAATGAATCGAACACACCACCTACCATGACACGTCGCTTTGTCAGCTGATGCATACTTTTCGTGTTCCCCCTACTGTGTAGAGGTCGATGGACAGTGTCATCTCTTTCATTTGTATAAAAATCTGTGATCGGTGTAACGCGCAGTGTTGAAGTGCCTTTAATTTATCGTATGCTCTGTGAGCGAATGTTCTTGCATGTTTTATGCAATATCAATGCTGTTTTAACACAAAAAGCAACTTGTTCGAGTCTTCGATAAACCGATAACCGTACCTTACCGCAAAGTTATACCGGTTAACCATCGGCAAATGCATCGATTCACCACGTTCAGAAATTCGGAAGCGGTTTCCTCATTAGTTTACCTGCGTGATGAAACCGGTCTCTTTCCACCAGTCATCAGATTGTACAGTGTTAAAAATGCATCCCTTCCGGCGGTCATGTGGTCTTATAACATTAATCAATGGTAGATGACGTCCCGTGACCACCGGAAGGGATGCATTTTCAGCACTGTAGTACACGGCCGAGCTGCGGAGCTATTTAGCTCGTTTCAGCTCGCGAGCTAAATCTGCCTTTTTTTCTACGAAAACGCAAAACAGGGTTATGCAGCAAACGAACCTGGATGCACTCTTTGTAAAAACCTCGTAGAAGAATAGCGAAATGAGCTAAACGAGTTAAATAGCTCCGCAGGACTGGTAGAGTGTAGGTAAATAAGGTACTCTAAAAGGGGGCAAGGCCAAAATCGACGTGACGCAGAAAGCAAACAGCTGATCAAGCTGCAATCCAGAGACGTGAACTGCCGCTTGATCTGCTGATTACTTCGAGCCGGAGTTTCCACGTCACTTGTCGAAAACTCGATTTTGGCCCTCCCCCTTTTAAAGTACCTTATTTGCCTATACTGTACACGCACATGACATAACATACACTCATCGGGGTAATTAATTTGGATTCTGTGAAGAGACGAGGCTTTTAACACCTTGAGCACCACGCGATTTTGGGCTTTCAGAATACCGGGTGGGAAGGTCACTTTCGCCCTTTTTGACTGGTAGAAACTGAAGGGCGTCGTCAAACAGGTCCACCTTCTCGACTGGCCGAAATTTGAGAATATGGTGTACAGTGCGCCATCTATAAACTTGAAACGGCCAACCTTCATGTTTTTTTTCTCGACCACCGGAAAAACCATTTCTCGAATCTGAAACACGCGCTAGGTGCAGAGATGTTTGGACTAGAGCTGGAAGTTTTTGGACACTCTGGCCCAACCGAGAGCCTGACTGAAGAATAATTTGCTGGCTAGGACGAAATTTCCATCGAAAACGGGAAAAGCTCCAGACAGTTTTGCAGATAGACTGTCGAGTGGCTGCTGGTTGTATCTGATAGATCGGAGGGAAGTTGATTCATCGCAAAGGGCAAAAAGGAAGCAGCAAAAGTTAATCTGAAATCTCGCCACGTACGAGCGAGATCCAACTTTAGTAAAGTTACTTTACCCGTTTGCCGGACTCATGAATACTTTACCCACTGAAGATTTCTCAAAAACCTGCCGCTCCCAACCTTTCAAATTGATTCTCAACCATCTCCCAATAACCTGCCTCGTGCTGAGCCTGACTAGAGTGAGAGTTCGTGGAAGATCATGAGTGATGGGATTCGAGAACGGAAGTCGATCGAAAATCTCTTCCGATATTAGGGAGCACGCTTTCTGCAGAGGGAACAGCAAGCCGGGCCAAGTAGAACGCCTATGTGCCCGACCGAGCAAAATCACACTCTTCTGAAACGTGTGCCTTAGGCTAGTGATGACGTAACACTACCCTTTTTATTCGATATCAGAACAGCTAAAACTTTACCCACTTCAAGCGAAAACGTTTGCTTTTGCAAGATTTAGCCAACTGCACCAGTGAAGCCTATCCTTGCTTTGCTCCCTTTTCATCTTCCAAAATTTACCTGGCTTGTGGCTGTTCTTTACGGGATGATCTTCAACGAGCTCTGCGAATTTTGTAGGCTGTCCTTTTTGTTGCAATACACCTGATATCCCTTGATAAACCAGGGAGAGACGCCATATTATTTTGAGAACCTTCTCATCCTCATATCCCAGCCCACAATGGTCGGATCAAAACACTCCAGGTACTGGATTGTTGCTTAAAACTAATTCTTAGTTCTGAGAGTTGAGTGGGAGGGAAGAGATGCGAAAGGAAGGAGTTGCGCTGGTTTAACCAAGTGCCGTTTTTTCGTATTCTAATGGCGCATCACGTCAGCGGAAGTCAAAATTTCCGACTGAAAAATAGTTGTTTTGAGGGGTATGCGTCAGTTACAGTTAGTTTTCTTTCCCCCTCCTTGGCTGTGACATCGGGAGTAAGCCTTTGGTTGCGTTCTGGAAGCAGAATCAGCGAAATCTGTCCAAGTTTCAGAGAGATATGGCCACATGAAATACTGTCTTCAAAACGTAGCACCGTGCTGTACTTCGGCGCAGCCCGTCTGGGCAATCATCGGATCAAGGCCTGCACTGCATTTCGACTGCGGAACGATTAAAACTTTACCCACTTTTCCCGAGTCCGCCTGATAAACGCCAGCTAATTTCGCATGGCAGCGCCGCCTTCAGAACTTGACTGGGTAAAGTTTACCAGTGAGACTTGGACCTCGCTTCTCGTACATATTACCGGTAGTGTGCGCCGGGAAAGTGAGTTTCCCACCCGGTGCTCAAGGTATTAAGTATACCCAAAGGTTATGTAGGCGGGCTGGCAGGGCTTTACTCGGGATGCGTGATACGTTTAAAATCAGGAAGCTCTGAGTTTGGAAACCAACACTTAAAGACCACTATAATATTTGACAGTATGATATAGCGGACTGGAAAGTCTCCAACTATAGAGCTAAGGAGTAACGAGTATCTGGTAACAGCTGGTATCACGAAATGCCCTGCATACGCGGGAGCGTCTCGCGCTCTGGCAGATTATTACGGTGGACCAGCATACCACAATAGAAGTAACCTTCTGCGACCAACTTCATTGCGTTTGGACAATTGCTAGTTTACTACCTTATGCCATACAGTACATAACGGGACACGGTGATAGAAGGGATTCGATACTTTGATAATTTCGTCAGCCGCTTAGCGGGAACGAAATTCCATAGAGTCGGTGTCTGCGGACAGGAACAGGCGAAGCATGGGGTGTGCAGGGTGACACTCAAGCCGTAGGGTAAGAGGTGTATCTGGCGAGGTTAAAGGAGGCCGATCAAGTCTGCGACTTGTTGCTCTGGTGAGCGCTTCCGGTATCTCGTCCCGGACCCTACGCGGATACAGCTTTCGTAGCGACCCAGTAGCATCACGAACTCTCGGAAAGCCATCTTGTCCGCCGAAAATTTACCCATCAGGTTCTCCACCGATTGATCTACAAAGGAGACTGACTTTAGAAGCAAAGGCGCATTAAGTTTCGGGGTTTCGGTCGAATATCGAAATCGCCAGTAGTTACTTTGCTTACTTGTCTTATCAGCAACCGCCACAAGAGCCATCAAAGGGTTCATGCCACATCCATCGGCCATCTCTTTGGCCACTAACACTCCGGCCAACAGCAAGGTGAGGAAAACCAGCCTGTTCAACATGGCAGAGTTAAAAAATGGTAAAGAAATGAAGAGACTGGCAGCTGGCAGTGCAAAGTTGGGAAGAAAGTAACTTGAACGAGATTGGAGTGTTGAAAGTTACATGGCTCTCTAAATGGTTTTCGGGCGTTTATATACACGGTTACTCGAGAGGACATTAGTCAGGGCTCCGAAATCTGTCAAAGGCAAGGGCACACCTTGGATGAATTTGATTCCTGTGATTACTGTGACAGATCCTGATTAGCCGTACTTTGCACAGGAGCAGAGTTGACTATCGATTGTCGAACAATTTTCGCTGTGATTTGGATGACGCCAAACTTCCCAAAAAAGACGCCCAGACCTTGACGATCTTTCAAGACGTCAAGCACAGCAGGACGCTTTCTTTCTAAAAGCATTGACAATTCAAACTCTGGCTAATTCTGCCAGGACGATAAGAATTTCTAAACAGTCATGACGGTGTTCGTTTCATGGTAGTAAGTCTGACGGGGCAGCACGGAAATAAATTCCTTTCTTGGACAGAACAACCGGTAAAAATTCAAATGCGACATCTAAGATTTCCAAAGAACATTCTCAAAAGAACATTCTAAGCGTCCAAAGCTTAACATAAAAAGTGCCGCCAACAATCAACATTTAATCTGCTCGAAGAAAAAGGAAGAAAGTAACAAATACGCTACCATCAAACTTCGCGAAAGCGAAACCGGCATTCTCGGACCAGGTAGAACTGTCGCTCTTCTTCCCACTGCTTTACTGAAGCGAGCAGAAGGAAACCTGGAAGAAAACCAGGTGAAAGTTTCGAAACATGCAAACAGATATTCTAATATTCTTACCTTATCTTTGGATTTTGTTGTAGCGATGATTTTTTCGATTTCCTTCTCCACAGTGTCGGGTTCTCTCGAAGCATCGATGGCGTGGTGTATGTGTCTCTTCTGGTAGTAATTGATGAGAGGTTGCGTTTGCGCGTGGTATGCTGTGAGACGCTTCGTCAACGTCGGAACGTTGTCGTCAGTTCTCCTGGTCAAAGGTTCCCCTGTTACCTACATGCGAATATGTCCGCATTTATAATGTGCATTCCGCATCTGTCACCCTAGTGCGATTTGCAAATGCTAGATTCACACTCGGTCCAATTCACAGAAATGAAAAGCGTCGCTACCCGTCAGGTAGTGAGCGTCCTGACAAACCGCGAAACAAATGGAAATTCAGAAAATGACCTGAACCAGATCGCTTCTCAAGTGGCGCACACTTTCAGCTAGCAGCAACGAGAAAGTGCGCCGTTTGGGATAAGTCTGTGTGAAATCGTTTGCCAACGTCCCAAATGTACAACAACATTATACGTACATCGTCGATTCCAGGAACTATGGGAGGGTTGAAGACTTCGTGATATGAGCGTCCAGAGGGAGGGTGAACCCAACGGCCGGTGATGCGTTTGACCAGCATTGAATCGTCAATGCCGAATTCAATCACAGTGTCCAGTGCGCGCTTCTTCTCCTCTAAAAGACTATCCAACTGCAAAAGAACAAACTAACTAAACCTCTCGACGAAGTAGAGGTAACAGTTTCATACCATTTGAGCCTGATTGAGCGTTCGAGGAAAGCCGTCGAGGAGGAAGCCACGACTGCAATCTGGCTGGTCCAGCCGGTGGTCGATCAACTCCACAACGGTCTCATCGCTCACGAGCTTTCCTTCGTCCATCGTTTTCTTCAGCTTTTGTGAGCGTTCTGTCCCGGAAGCGATTTCTGCGCGAAGGAGATCACCTGTAAAACAAAAGAAATTAGCCAGATCTTTCAGCGTCTCATCAATCAGTCACCGTAACGGAGTCTCAATCAACCACAGTAGAATCTCGCGTCGTCGACAACTTCCGGTCATCCAATAGACTTCTATTGCGCTTCCTATATTGCTCACCGGTGGCCAAATGACACACCCCATATCTTTCTGCTATCCTCGGCGCCTGTAATCGGAAAAACGAAAATCTTACATACGTGAAACGTCTACCGCGGTTCGAAAAGCAAGAAACCACCAACAAACACTAGCAAAACCATCTCCACTGGCACATGACGTCACAGCCATGATAAGTCGTAGAGTCATTTTACAGACGGACTTTTTGCTTCACAAACGGCCGCAACCGCTCCTCATGAAAGTGTGACGTCAAAAGTAAACTGAAGTGCGTACCTGTGTGCCTTTCCCGGAGCCGGGGGGTCCAACGAGGATAGCGTTGACGGCATGCTCGCTTGCAGATCTTTTGGCAGTTTCCTGTTGTACAGTTTGGTTCTTGTCCCGCGTCAGAAGAGCATTGCGTCCGGTAGGGTCCGAGCCGATTTGCCGAAGGGCCATGATACACACAACTTCGCACCGGTTAAATCAGACCAATCAGCAATCAAAGGTGCAATAACCAATCTGGTAGACAAGCGCAAACGACTTTCCCGACGTGTCGCGCTGTACGATCAGTTTACAACCCAACAAATTAGAATTCTAGATCTTTCTGTAACCGCAAACGACAACTTAGAGACTGAAGACGACATATCGAACGAGAAGACGAGTTATATAACACTTGATTCTGAAAACCTGAATGAAGAACTGAGAGCACGGCCTTGTTCGGTGCCTGTGATCAGCGCCGAGCCGGCCACGTTACGTCACACTCAATCACTTGAGGCCGCCACGTACTTCCGGTGTCATAATCCCAGTTTCGCTTCAAATCAGCTCTGGCTACTGCTACAGTAGTCCTAGACTACTATCCGTCAAAATATTCATCTTATCCACCCCTAAACTTTCAATCATTAACTCATTACGAAACCCAGTTGAAACACTACACAACTTGACACAATTAGCGAATGACAATATCGTAAAATGGTTTACACTGTGAGAGATTACGAGTGAAACAGCCTTCCTCCAGGACCTCCACCAAAGCTCTATATTAAAACAACAAATATGAAATATAAGTCTTGCGAAGTATATAAGTCGGAAAGGGAATCAAGAAACAATTATCAGTATATTGTAAATTCCTAAAGATCAGTAGCCGTCCCCCATCTTTATCACTTCGCCACTGAACTTTTCATTTATTTCCATCAGCTTCTTGCCGATCTCGGCACTTGCTCCGTTCACGAACTCCTCGTTGATTTCTCTGAAAACCACCAGAACCTGCTTTTCACGGATATCAGCCGATAGGACGGACCAACTCCATTCGTGTCTTACATCGTCTTGAAGAACGATCTGTAAAACCCACAAAATAAGATGTCACAGAACACGTTGGGACGTTTCGATGGAAAATTACCTGGCCACGGCGTGGGATTCTCAGCCGGACAATGCGGTATTCGCTGACGCCGTCCCAAGCTTGAGGTGACAGCGTGATGACAACGTCCGAAGTAAGAGCCATCAAGATGACGCGTTCGCCCCAGATCCACTCGTCCTCTTCCCGCGGCTGGATGGCCGAAGCTCGTTCGGACGTCAGATCCATAACAGATACCGACGCACACGGGAAGGGGTGCGCGCTGTCGTACATCCGGCTAATCTTGATGATTTCGTGCTGCAGGAATTGCGGCAGACCGGTCGAAGAGTCCAGATCCACCTGCGAACAATCACCCAAATTCAAACATTCTGGTTTAGTGATTTCGGTGACCAATACACATACCTCTTTTGTTTGATAGTCGACAACAGGTCCATAGTCTTGTCTGAAGCACCCCCCTTGTCCTTCCATCCATGCCCTCTTATTCAGCAGTCTTATCAAGGCATTCTCTTCTTCCGCTGAACACCTATCCGGATGTACTTTCACCTCAGCCAACTCGAAACTCACACCCGTGTTTTCCGCCTTCATCCTAGCATGCTTCGAGTGGTCATCTGTAACTGGCTTGCCTGTAAAAAAAATCCGTAATTGGACGTCTGCCAATAGTTCATCCCAGTCGTGGCGCATGTTTCCATTGTTCTGGCTAAAAGGGTGCGCCACTTGAGAAAACAGTCTCGATAAGTTTATTTCTTTCGACATTGCACAGCAGCAATTTTCTTTTTTGTAGGGTAACTCTTTGACTTACCGCTCATAGGAAAAGCTTGCTGACACTGCGGGCAAAAGTCGTACACCACGGCATGCGAAGGTACCGTCACGTTGCTGGCCAGCGGAAGTCTGCACGTCGAGTCGTTCACTTCCACGTCCAAGCATCGACTGCACTTCTTGTTGCCTCTACATGAGCAAGGATGGACAAAGTTGTGCAGAAACCCTTCGATGGCCGAAGCACAGTCGGCAATCTCATCCGCCTCGGTACAGTGCATCGTCTTGTAGTCTTTAAAGGAATGGTAGGGAGTCTTTTCCGGTTGGATGGTTTCTCTCGGTGTTAGGGATCGACACATGGCAAAGTACTCGTCGATAGACTTATTGACCTGTTCCTCTGTCAAGTTCTCCGTTTCCTTCGCGCGTTTGGCGCGCTGGAGATGACGTTTATGGGTGGAGAGGGAAGGTCGACCCAGCATAGCGTACAACTTGTTGGTCAGCTCGCGTGTGTCTGTGCCGTCTTTCTGCTCGTTGGATGGAACCACCTTCGCACCTGCAAGACATTCAACCAATCAATCGGATGCCAAGTACAGAACTTGTCAAGTGATGGCCAGCCGACACACGAACATCCCCGTCGTACGACTCATCGTCAAACTAACCTCTGACCGATGACGTCGACTCTACGAAGATGCCTCAATCTCACTAGCCACAGTATTTCGTTTACGTCATGAGTCAGTTGAATTTCAGAGCTGAATACTGGTTCAAATCGTGTTTCTTTTCAAAATTACGCGGCCGCTGAGGCTTTTTTACTCTTCCCACCAAATCACCTTCATCTTCGAAAGGATCTTTCTGGATGACAGCAGGATCCAACGTCAGCATGTCAACGAGAGGAGGTAAGGAAAGTAAATTCCTACGATGGTGAATTCGACTGTCCGAAGGCCCGTCTGTGAAGAAGGTTCTGACGGCCTCTTCGCCGTTCTCCTTACTGGTTTCCAACGTTAGGAACTTTTGACAGATAGCCTGCGTTATCTTTAGATCCAACGTATCTTGTTTGATCTGTCTAGCTTTGGTTTCTTCGGCGAGGGCAACCGTCATCTCGTCGAGAGCCTTCATATTCTTCCCATTCTTCTTCACTTCGTTGCGATAGGCTTCCGCTTCGCGTATCATGGACTCCACCACCACCGTTGCGTCTTTCAAACCTTTGCTCACTTCTTCTGGACAGTTTTGAATGAGCTGCGTCATTCGATCTGTTCGTTCACCGTCAGTCAGTCCGTCTTTCGGGACCGAGGGATGGATGGCGTTGGGAGAGGTCTTGTTGGACACCACCCGTTTCAGCTGGTACACGCCGCCGCCTTTGGGCATCGTTAGGCGCTTCTTTTTTGACTTGAGCTTGCGGAGCAGCTTCTTTGGTGTACATGTACCAGAGTTCGACGCCATGGCGGGAGAATCACCTCGAGAAAGGCTGGCGTACGGTGGTCTTCCTCGCTTCCGGACCACTGGTGGGCCATCTGTTATAAAAAGGAACAACCATACACATAGCAGACCATAAGGTGGTTTCATAACCTAGAACATTAATGTCCACGTGATCAAACCCGCAACGATAACGTCTAAATACACGTGACAAGCTCATGACGTCTTACAGCTGACCGAGCTGGTTTAACACAGCGTGGCGTGCTAAATTTCAGGATTGTATTTATTTCCATCGAATTTCATTTTCCAGCATTTCCCAACTCACCTGATGCAGAAGTGGCTGGCTTTCCTTCTTCTGACTTCACTGCAGTGACGAGTGATGGTTCCTCTTTGTCTTTAGGTATCGGTGGAACAAGAAAGGCCGAAGCAAGTCCTCCAAGCTGCCATGAAGTGGGTTCCGGTTCTGGCTCAGGCTGGCTGTCGTCGACAACCATCTCCGTATTCGGTTGCACACCCGCCAAGCCTGCATCGAAAACGCCATATCGGATCCCGCTGGAAGTCGAAGGCATACCATCTCCCCATAATGGAGGCTGACAGCTGCGATCAGCCATGGGTAAGTCAGGAGGAAAACGGTTGTGAAAAGATTTCTGAGAAGAAGAAAAAGTTAGATTGTGTGGATAACTTTTTGAAAATTGAAAATTTCAATTTCTGAAACCTTTAATCAACAATCAACAGTGGAGTGCCAAGTCTGAAATGGGTTTGTGGATTTGTGGAATTGGCTGGATATTGCGCCACTTTGTTATCCCAGATATGACAGGTTTGTTTACGCCAGATTTTTTTATAGGTATTCGAACCACATCCTCAACGACCGTCAAGCAAGAAAGGCTTGGCGAAACCTTTTCATGTAAGAAGGATGCAGGCTGGTGACGGGACCTTCTTCAGAGGACCCGGGGACGGTTGAGACGAATGGAGCATTGGCAATTTTCTTCTAGCTAGCCCGACTGAACATGTTAACGTTACGATTTCGCTTTGCAGAGAAGAAACTCGTGTACCTTCGTTACATGGACGGCTGGTCTGCTTGCGGATGGAATTCCCTCAGCCCCAGGTATGTCATACGAGATAGGGTTAATAAGCCCAATTCAAAAGGAATTATCAAAAGCCAGGAAGGTCTTCCTCGAACAATTTTTCATCGCCGCTGGCTGTGAGAGAGACTAACAGCATCTTCCGTACGCACACATACGGAATTGTATCGAATGCGTGGGTTTTCTCATGATTCCCTTGAGAAAACATTTTGACGCTCGTAATTGATCTTACAAGCCATAATCATGCATGAATAAACATGAAGGCTGAACCGGGGCCATATCCATCTGAGTGCGTGTTGGGAGGAAATATCCCCGATGACGGAAATTCACCTGGCTTGATAGACTAAACATTCTACGTGGGTCGCTAGAGAGAAACCGTACAGGTGTACCAGTTCAGAAAGACAAGCATAAGGGAAAAGCATACGGATATACTGAGTTGTCGCCTGTCGACGTCGCAGTGGTAATTGCGTATTCACTTCAAGAAGGAATATAGTGGCATGTCCAACATCCGTTATAATTACGCCATGTTTCTTTTTCTTCTTCTTCCTACGATCATTCTCTTTCTTCGTATTCTTCACAACATCAGCGTTCACAACATAATACAGTCTCTAGAAGTGCATTTCAGCTTGAAAGTTGCCTACTTGTCGGAGCTTAACAAATATTGTGGCAAATTTCAGGTTGATCTTCTGGCTTTTCACATTGATGGGAATCTTTCATAATGACTAAGTTGCTGCAGTTAACAAACCTGATGCAGACCGTGGCTGAGGGTTTCTTATCCCGCGTGTCGTATGTCTATTTGAAAGAGTTTTCATCTGGTGTGAGTTCCTGTCTGCGTTCTGACGAGATTACGAACGTGAAGTCACGACTAATCATCGCAACATTAAATACAAATTACTAGTGTGTCGTTTACGTAATCGTGGAAATCATCCTGAAATTCTAATTTGATATCGAGTGTCTGTTATTGGACTGAGATTTTCACATCGATGGTTTCTTGCTTTCCCCACTTGTCATCTTCCATCACCTTTCAATCATCTTCATCCTGACAACGAACGCTCTCCCTGTGCGCGTATGGTGATTAGCTCAGATCACCCGCTCGCTCTTCACATCCTTCCCGACATGTTTCCTTTAAAGCTGGCAGCCTGCGGGAACCCGAGTATTATGATACTGTAGTGCATTGAGCAGACAACAAGCCTTAAGTCTTCTCTTCTACAATACACCAGCAGATCTTGAATGTAATCCCCTCCATAGCACCCCGGTGCCATGCCATAAACATCTTTATTCCATACACAACTTCTCATTCCATAAACCTTTCTGTATCCTGTATCATTTCCACATTCATGTTTTTCCTTCCTCGTTGTTGACGGAAATGGACGGTTCTACTGGAAATAGTATCAAGCTGCGCGTTATCAAACGCACATCCTACGGACTGGGTTTCCTTTTGCACAACGACGAGGTCAATCATGCTTGTGTCATCTCTGGCCTCGTACCGGGTTGTGATGCCGAGAGAAGTCAGTTAGTGACGATCGGCGATCGCCTCAGCGCCGTCAATGGCGTCAACGTGGAAACTTTGAACTTTCAGCAGGTCTTGGCCGTGCTGGACGCGTTGCCGGTCGAAAGACCCGCGGTCATTTTGCTGAAAGGACCGCTCAACTGTCGCATACAGGTCGTGACGTACTACGATTCGAATGGAACACCGAGGACTCGAAGAATTACTGAACCGTTAACGTTGACGGCGGCGCAGAATGGACATCCGATCGCAAGTTGTCCCGTTGTTGAACAAAATGGCGAACACCGAAACGGCGTCGAGGTCTCGGCGGAACAACTGGCTAAGTTCAATCGGGACTTGCAGGAAAGGCTGGGGAAGATCGAGGAGATGATGCAGGGACTTCTAAACCTGAATGCGAGTGCGAAAAAAGAACATGGGAAAGTGATGGACGACGACGTTTTCGAAGCGCCGCGACCTTCGCCACCAAGCAGCTTTGGTGGTGATCGAGAACGGCAAGTTCAGCAACAACTTCATGCGAGAGACCGAAGATTGAGCTCGGCCATTCTGGACGGTGGCTTTTCGGGTAGGACTTACAAGTTGCAGTTCAAATTTTGTTTAGTTGTTTGTCAAACGGGAGCATGGAAGAACTTAAATCGGCAAGATCGTTTTCCACGTGGCGCACTTTTTCAGTGTTTTCGATTGACACTGTGCGCCACTTGGTGGATCAGTTTTGTCAAAAGTATCCATCCAGCTCCCAAATACTTCCAATTGGATTGGCTGATCTTATTCATCAGTCTTTTTTTTGTTTTTGCAGTGTCATCTACAATACTTTTTCGCTAGTTTTGCACAAAATTTTCGAACAAAAATTTTCGACGAGAAAAGATTGGCATGCGTGTTTGAAAATTTGGACGATGGTATCCGGGTTTAAACGATAGAGAATGCGTCGTGTTTTCTGGGACGACAATTTGTGCCTTGATATTCCAGGTAACGCACGAACTGCTGCGAGACGTCGAAGCTTCATGACAGCTCCTAACGGTATTCTGTCGTCACATGCTATCCCATCAAAAACGGGTGACCTGTCAGAAGAGCGACCCGTCAAGGACGGATCGATGGTCAACAGCCAACACACGCGCTTGGGACCCCGCTCCAGTGCCGCACTGGACGCTGAAGCCCATCATCATCTGTCACCTCAACCCAGTCCCAGCCATATCAAGAAGTACATCAAGCTGAAGAACTTGCTCGATGGCAAAACCTTCGTCGATACTCTTCATCGATCCACAGCCCAAGTAAGGCCTACCGTTTTCACTTGTACATTAAACTTCCATAATAACCACTTTAACAATTACTGAAAACTTGTTCGAAATTAGTCATTAGATTATCATAAATGATTGTCGTATTGATAGTTTGATTCTTTCTTGTCATATGGTTTCTGTACAGAGTGTTGGTTGTACCGCAAATCGTTGCACCGCGTCGCTGTTAAACTTGTCGCGACCACAGAATTCGCTTGCGCGATCGACTGAGGAAGTGTTGCTGTTGGCCAAGGATTTCATTCGGCAATATTTTGAGTCCGCTAAACGGTACAGTTCTTCGAGTAGTGCCACCCTGTGGGGTTACTAGGGTAGACTGACAAATTGTGTTTGTAGGTTGAACACACCGGCTCACGATGCGCGCTGGGCCGAAGTGGAAGCCCAGATCCACGCCACGGGTAACTACGAATTCAAGGAGCAGGAACTGACCTTTGCCGCAAAATCAGCATGGCGCAATTCACAACGATGTATCGGTCGAATTCAATGGTCAAAACTACAGGTATTTTTCTGTTACAGTACCAAGCCGGGTTAATTTTACTACTATTTTTTCTCTGAGTTTACAACGCTTTTGATGGGAGTAACTAGCAATGATCGATTCGAAGGTCTTTGACGCTCGGTTTATCAATACGCCCCGCACCATGTTTGAGGCTCTGCTAAACCACATCAAGTACTCCACCAACCGCGGTAACCTCCGTTCAGCAATTACCATTTTCAAGCAACGGACTACACCTGAGCAGGACTTTCGCATTTGGAACGCCCAGCTGGTCCGCTATGCGGGATACAAACAGGAAGACGGCAGCGTCATTGGCGACCCTGCTTCCGTCGAGCTTACCGAAGTAATTTCCCTCCATTGTATAGAACATCAAGCTGACAATCCAACAAAACTTCCACCTCTTCTTCGATATCAAGGTGTGTCACAAGTTGGGATGGAAGGGTTCCGGTGGTCGCTTTGACGTGCTTCCACTAGTTCTGTCAGCCGCTGGGCAAGATCCTGAATACTTTGACATCCCTCGGGATATTGTTCTTCAAGTGGCCATACATCATGCAGAGTAAGTCAAAGCAGGTCTTATATCTTTCAAAATTTGCGACAGTTATTAAAACCTGAAATTTCAGGTACCCGGGCTTGGCCGAAATGGGATTGAAATGGTACGCACTACCCGCTGTGGCCAATATGGTCTTCGACGTCGGCGGAGTATTCTTCCCCGCTGTCGCTTTTAGCGGTAAACGAAATAAATTTCACAGCATGATATGCAGTCAAGAGACGAGAACAGATTTGAAGCTGTAGCGTGGTTACTCGTAGGCTGGTACATGCAAACGGAAATTGCGAGGGATTTCGTCGATCCGACTCGTTACAACTTGTTAGAAGTCAGTGTGATTTTTCAAAGCTTTGAATTTTTGGATTTGGAAGGAGGGCTGAGAGCGAATGATGTTGCCTGTCGGTAGGACATAGCCAACGTTTTTGAGTTCGACACAAGTCGCGCCTCCTCCTTATGGAAAGACCAGACCTTCTTAGAGCTAAACAAGGCTATCCTCAGTAGCTTTCAGTCTGTCAACGTCACAATTGTCGACCATCACTCCGCTTCGGAGTCCTTCATGAAGCACCTGGAGAACGAACAGGTAAGCGGCAGTTTTCCAGACTAAGGAGTGAATGATTAGTTGTATTGATAACTATTGCTTTCCTTTATCAGAAAGCGCGCGGCGGATGTCCGGCTGATTGGGTAGGTCGAACAACTTTCACGGAAAAGTGTAAACAACGGAAGGCATTTGCCTATGTACTCATCTTCAACCTTGCAGGTGTGGATTGTGCCGCCGATGGGGGGCAGTTTAGTCTCGGTTTACCACCAGGAAATGCTGGACTATAGACTATCCCCCTGCTACGATTATCAGGTACTTTTTCCCCCACACAGAAAAACATTTCCACTAAGAGTACAACTATAATCTAAACTCAAAAGACACCATTAAGTCTGAACTGATCAACCTTCGATAACGAAGGTACGACGCGTAAAGTGACATTTTTGCGACACTAGTCTAGAGTTTTGTAATCAAAGGTAACGTGTAGTCATTGAATTGACGGAAGGCTTTTCTGGTGTTTTATTGTGAGACACTGGTTGGCATTCGAGGAAAAGATTACCGGGTGGTTATTCGTAATTTTCACAAAATGCTTCCTCCTACGAAAAGCCGACTAATCGTAAACGCCAGTCAAAGATGTGGCAAAAACAATTGCAAAGGCGGAAGAGAGAATTGTGCCTTCCTTTGAGGTCTAGTTCGCCGGCAAGCATTCAGTGAGGTCGCCGTCACATGAGTAACTCACAATGTTGTCGAAGTTAAATATGCCCGTTCCTTTTTCCGTTCCATTCCTAATTCCGCCTGGACAATCGGAATTCCGCAGCGTTCGGGCTGAGGACGACTTGGAACGCTGGAATTCCGAATCGAAATTCAAGGACAAAGAATTCCTCTTGTCAGAATCCGGTTTTCCACGGCGAAAGTCCCACTTTTTGCGCCAAGTGTCGAGTTCTGGTGTCATCTTTGCTCACTACATAGAAGCACGGCAAACAACCTCGACAAAATTGATCTCTAAGTGGCGCACATTGTCAGTATAACTGGTCAGCTTCGTGCGCCACTTGGACACGATCTTACTGAGAGACGGGGCTAAACCGAGCTTGCGACTGGTTTTTGAACTGCCGTATTGGGATTCCGATTTTTTGTCTAGCCGTTCTGGACAACGGAAGATAGGAACGGAACGGAATTCGGATCCGAATTCCGTTCCAGTAAGCAAGTCAGGCGGAATGGGCATCCTTAATTGAAGTTTGTCTCGAAAAAACAACTGTTGCAATTTTTGATTAGCTATACCCAGTCAAGGACACGAGTAAAAGGTTTTCCATTGCGAGGTACAGTAAAGGAAAGATGGCCGTTGAAAAATGAGCGAGTTTGCCTTCCCTTAAAGAATCACTTTTTCGTGGCGAGGTACTCTTCGCATTGATCAAGTGTCCATCTGTTATTGGTACAGTGGAGGGAGAAAGGTTTATTAATAACCCATGATAGCGGAGCATTTCGTTAGCAGGGACAACCGATATCGAGTGCGAAAGTTTATGAAAATTGCGACTGGGCACCCGGTAAATGCTCATCTGGACAGTAGACTGTTGTCAATCTCTGTATTACGTGATATTCCCTATAGGACGAAGCATGGAAAGCGCACGTGTGGAAAAAGGACAAGGTCAAGTTGACGGCGCAAAAATCTAACCCAAAGCGGAAATTTGGCTTTCGAGAAATCGCGCGGTAAAACCAACGAAGAAAATGGAAACTTCGCATAAGTTGGTTTGAATTTTCCCAAGAAGTTACATTAATTTGTGGGAGTCTTTAGAGCGGTGAAGTTCTCGGCCAAGTTGATGGCAAAGGCGCTGGCTCGTCGCATTCGTGCCACCATCATCTACGCGACAGAAACGGGTAAGTCGGAGCGGTACGCCAAAACGCTCTTTGACGTCTTCAAGTACGGCTTCGACGTCAACGTGGTCTGTGCGGAACACTACGACTTGGCCCACCTCGAGCACGAAGCACTGCTGCTGGTCGTTACCAGTACCTTCGGCAACGGCGACCCGCCGGACAATGGCAAGGAGATCGCGGCCTACTTGCACCAGCTCTCCTGTCCGGATGACATCTCAGGGTAAGACTAACAAACAAATTCGCGAGTAATACTTGGTGAACTTCCCAGTCACGTTGGGAGTGTATTTCCACAGGAAGAAATCCCAATCGTATATTCGGATGGACACGCGCAGTGTTGAAGGCAGTTTCTCCCGGCAGACCACCTTTGCTGACCAAGATAACTTTATGGACACAGGTCAGTGTAGTGTCCGTCAAACCGATTTTCCATACCGAAAGGCACCGAGTTTGTACAGACATTCGTCCGGTTATTTTTAGGTGGTCCGTTGAGTAACGTGCGCTACGCCGTCTTTGGCCTGGGCTCCAGTTCGTATCCCCACTTTTGCGCGTTCGCTCACTACGTCGACCAGTCGCTCAGCGCTCTGGGTGGCGAGTGTATCCTGCCCATACACACTGGCGACGAGCTTCGCGGGCAAGATCAGTCCTTCAAGCTGTGGGCCCACGAGGTCTTCAAAGTAGCCTGCGACGTCTTCTGTCTCGGCGATGACGTCAACATGGTCGACGCCCAAGCTGCGCTGTCCAATGGTGACAGCTCGTGGTCCAAGGGTCGTTACCGCTTGCGGGCCAACGCTGCCGCCGTCAGCGAAGATCTGCAGACAGGTACTCAATATAAAAAAAAGCTCAACAGTAACAGTATCGCTTGATCAATTGGCATACTGTTGCTGTAGCCTTGAGTGGGACATACAATAAAAACGTGCAGCAGTGCAAGTTGCTCAGTCGGCGCAACTTGCAAAGCAAGCAGTCGACGCGACAGACCATCTTGGTGCAGCTGGAGAGCGAGGAGGACATTTCGTACCAGCCCGGCGACCACGTGGCCATCTTTGCCGAAAATGATCCACAGCAGGTGGCGGCATTGCTGGACCGTCTGGGTATGCGACCCAACCAGGCACCGATCCAGGTGGAAGTGCTGGTCGAGAAAGCCTCCGGAATGGGTGGGTAATTTCCTTCACGGTTCAATAACAATGTGGCGTTCGTGTCAGTCAGCGCTGGTTTTTTGTAGCGGTGACCAAGTCCTGGAAAGCACTGGTGCGTTTACCAGTGGCGCCCATGGAAGTCCTCTTCGCCTCCTTCTTGGACATCACCACTCCACCCTCGCAAATGCTACTGGAAAGCTTGGCTTCACTAGCTAGAAGCTCCGAAGAGCACGACAGGCTTCTTCAACTTTCCAAGGTGCGCCTATAGGAAAATTGTCAAGCTAACCTTGCCCGATGAGTAGTTGTACCGTCGGACTAATATAGAACACCGAGGAGTACGAAGCATGGAAAACGTTCAAGTGGCCGACACTGTTAGAAGTCCTGGAGGAATTCCAATCGGTGGAAGTGGATGCGACGTTATTGTTGATCGAGCTGCCTCAGCTGCAGCCGCGCTTCTACTCCATCAGTTCCTCACCATTGACCAACCCCAAAGTCATCGACGCCACTGTCGGGTTAATCTCCTACCGAACCCAGAACGGCACCGGACCTGTCCACAATGGCGTCTGTACCGCCTTCTTGAGCCAGCGCAAACTGGACAGCCCTGTCCACTACTACATTCGAACGTACGTAACACAGAGGTGTTTTTTGATTTTCACGCTCACATCTTTAAAGATAGAATATTGCAGGGCGTCGACGTTTCGGTTGCCGGAAAAAATGACCGTGCCCATCTATATGATCGGCGCGGGTACGGGTATCGCGCCTTTCCGCTCCTTCTGGCAGCACTTTGAAAAGCTGCGTGCCAGCCACCGGGCTGACAATGTGGAAGCCCACCTCATTTTCGGCTGTCGCAACTCTGAGCTAGACCATATCTACCAAGCGGAAATCGACCAGCTGCAGCGAGACGGCGTTTTGACAAGTTTTCACTTGGCTCTGTCTCGACAAGCGAACGTCCCAAAGGTACGTTGAAGATTCCTGTTGGGAAAATCTTCTGGGCATCGGTTGTTCTCGTTTCTAGACGTACGTGCAGGATATCATACCGAAAATTGCGGCAACGCTGTTGCCGGATGTGCGTGTGCGGGAAGCGCATATCTACGTCTGTGGAGATGTGGGAATGGCAGCTGGTGTGTATAATGCCATTCGGCAAGCTTTTGAGGCTGGAGGCTTCACCGCCGTCCAAACGCAGCACCTCATGAACCACTTGCGGGTAATGAAATGTGGGCGCAATTCTGCCGTAAACTCTTCACAGCAATCATCGTATCCTTTGTTCTGTAGAGCACGGACCGCTATCACGAGGACATTTTCGGCAACTACAACATGGCGTCTGGGCATTAAGGCACTGTCAGTACGTGGGAATACAACGTAGGAATGCATTCCTGCAGTTGCAGTTTTTTGACTAGTTTATGGGCACATAGGTTATGCACCCCATCTGCAGTTTGGTAATTGGTACCGACTGCAACTAACCTATTGTAACTACGATATCCAGGCTTACTTCACAATAGTTTCTCTGTCAGTACGCACAGTGTCGTATCAAAATTCTGGATTCTATTCTGGAAAAACCAAACCGAGATTTGCTGCTGTGTCATGGTCACAGACGAGCCTGTAACTGAGAATATGCTCACAAGGGGATTGCGCCAACCGTTACATCATGATGCTTAAACCGATATTGCAGGAAGATAGGCGGGTTTTCTCGACACGCAGGACGAGAAATTACGGTACAGTAAAAATTATGGTACAGGCGGAAAGGACGACAACATGGAAATTCGGCCGTAGAAAAGCGTCGCAAAATGTATTACTGTAAAATCTGTCGCGTACGTACGTGCTCCCGTACCGCCGTAGCGAAAAGGCCTGTCCCATAATATTTACTGTACCATAATTTCTCGTCCTGCGTGTACAGTTTGAGCTGTATAACTTGTCAGAAGACAAATCCTGGATGCTACTGCGGGATTAGGAAGTTAGAACTCCCATGCGCTGCAGCGGCCGGCAGAAGTGTTGCCTAAAGCTGTTGCCCGCATGCAACAGAGTTGACGGCTACAGACGGGCTCCGAAACTAGGAACGGAGAGATTTCTTTAGGACCCATAATAATTTCGTACGTTGAGTGAAGAAGATTGGCTGTAATGCGCATGTTGAAGTAGCCCATTCATCTGTGCAGGGATCCGCATTCCGCAGCATGAACCATGCAACGATGTGCGTAGCTCTACTGTAGTTACCATCGATCACTTGAAGGAACCCGAAGAGAGCAGTCTTCGCCTAAAAGTATCATAACAGCTTATCACATGCAGGCGCGAACAAAAATCTACTTTGATTGCTATCCGAGGATGTACAGCCGGCCAAGGCTTATGCAAGACCGTTTACATTTAATTTGAAGCATCATTCTTCCTGAAATGCAAAGAACTGTTTCGGGCTCACGTAGCCTAAGAAGAACAGATTGTCGTTTTGATTCGAACAGATAAACTTTGCGGCAAAGCAAAATCAGCCATACGGTAAAGACCCTGCTAATTTCGCTGACCTTGCTCACAAGGCACGCCACCGAATGAGATCGGTTCTCCCGTTTACATGCTAACTCGTACAAACCTCGAATAGTCAGTCGACAATCCGTGGGACGTCAGTGTTGCACCTTTTTTCGGTCAAGTGGTTATTCCAGCAAAAAAACGCCGTCAGGATGATTGCGGGATTACTCTCCCTCTCCTTGCTTCTTCTGGCCGTCTCTTGTACCTGTAAGATACATCCTGTAAACAATTGTTACTGGTCGTATGCTGTTCTCACGACAGAGATCTCTCAGCGCCATTATGCTACTCTGTTCGATTAGATGCCACCATCAACATCCAAGCCCAATTTCTTCGATGGCCTTATCCAACCGCCATTCCTTACTATCTCGACGCTGCTTACAGTATGTGCCCGTTCCTCAACTGAGAACACCAATCGTCAATTCATCCAAACTGCCTGGTTTGAGTCTGTACACTTCTTTCCACTGTAGCTGCCGACGAGAGGACGCAGATCAAAGCTGCTATTGCCAAGGTGGTGGCCGATATGAAGTCATGCATTGGGTTTGCCGAAGTTTTTCCCACGGATCCGTCTTATAAAGTAAAGATCACACCCTTTGCGGATGACGGGTAGGAGGACGATGTTCTTGCAAGTCGCAATCACGTCCAAGAGTGCCGGATGCTGTTCTTTTTGTTCCTAGAACAACAGCCGAGCCATACTGCTACTCCTACCCAGGCTTCTACAAAGACCTGCAAGTCTCAGGCAAGACAGAACAACGTGTGGTTCTCGCTCGCGGTCCAACCGGCTGTTTTACCGGCAAATTGCGTGACTTGATGAAGTGAGTTGTAGCTCACGCTATTGGAAGGAACAAGAGGTAGGTGTTTTGATGGAGTAATGCCTGTATTCGTTTTGCAGGTTCGTTGTTGTCACTATTGGGAAACGCAACGAGCATCAACGCGGCGATCGCGGTGATTACATTGACGTCAAGCAGGACGCCTTAGCTGCAAGTAAGATCGACCGTCACGTGAAACTCTAGAAATGGTCTGTTGCAAAAATTGATTTTGATTGTCTGGTGAATATTTATCTGATGAATTGCTCTGAAGATGCCTACAGTGGAACAGCGTACAGGATTTATTCAGCCCAAGAAGCCTATTGGGCTGCCTTTCCGTATGACTACTGCTCCATCACCCACAGTCGTTCCACCGACATGGCCAAACCTGGTCAGCAGGCTTTCACGGTCAAGAAAGCTCCCTTCTTCGTACCAGCGCTTGACAGACTCAGCAACAGTGACTGCCAGTTGATTAGTCTGATGTACCCCACCAGCTGTGATCGAAAGAAATGTGACCCACGTAAGCGCTTTTCTCCGTTCTGTCATCCAGACGAAGTGGTGTACGGTGCCATCGATTGTTCCCAGTGGACTGCGCCGCGCAAGTGAACACAACTACAACGGTCACACCTGCGACTGCCACCCCAACTCTCGGGTCGACCACAGCGGCTTCCACGACGGGAGTAACCGCCAATACTCAAGGCAATACCCCAACGGCATGTCCAAGCGGTATAACAGCAGCGACGGCCACAACGACCGCTGGTACGACCGCTCCTCCCTTCGTCAAGAGCACTTGTACCGATGGTGACTTTTCCACTTTTTGCAAGAAGGCTCCCACGGCTTCCTTGTTGTACGAAGCTGGTGCGACAAGGGAACAAGATGTTTACGTCCTGATAAACGGTACCGAAAACTGAAGCATACAATCGACAATGCGCACCGAAACCTTCAATCAAACTTCAATACTTGAGCAGTAGCACTGGGAAGGAATTTACAGAAATTCAGGATTTTTCTACCGCAGGAAACTGTGCAATGACATACACCATGGGTAAGAAAGCAGCTCCAGATGACCCGGGTCAAACGGTGGCGACCGTCGACCCCGCTCTGGCCACAGGTCAAACAGCCAACCCCGTTGATCTCTCGGTACTCTTCCCGAGATACGACTCCCTAGGTCAGACCTTGCCAATTAATTTTGCTTTCGTCGCCAGTAACAATGGCCCGACCTTCCTCTCCAACTCGGCCGACGTACGTGCCCTTTTTGTAAACCAGAATTGTTTTGTGAGGGTTCACTGAGTGTTCACACACCAGATAATTTCAGCCGACGAAAGCCGCTGCCTGCAGCTATCCACCAAACCAGCCAGCCACGCCCTGTTACCAGGCCACCTGGTCAACACCTCCTTTGGCAGGAACCTTATCAACTTCTTTCCCGCCCGACTCAACAACTACAGTGCTGACCAAGGACCAGTTTATAGTCTACCATAACTGTAATAAATAAAAAACAAAACATCACTTATTTTATGAGTCTTAGCATTGTTAACCTCGAATCTGGTGTTGTGTTTGAAGCGTCCAAGCAACTTTGTATCAGCTACACCGGTCAACCCACACAGGCCAACCAACCGTTGTGCTCCACACTGACCAAAGAACTTGATCCCATGGTCAAAGTGACGGCTATCCAGAGCGTCAACGATCCCGACAGTCCTCTTTTGCTGCTCTTTGGAGAAGACGCAAGTGGATCACACGTGATTGTTGCGGGAGACGGACTGTCGCTCGGCTCCAGCTTCGATGTGAGCGTTCGATTACTGCCCCAAGTTTGGGCTTTGATGTCAGGTTAATGATGATCCATCTTTTCAGTCATACGGAGGGGCGTATCCCGCAAAGACCTACACAGCGGACCGAATGCACTGCTAATTATCGAAGACAGCTATTGACTGTCAGAGGTTCGGTATGAATTCACTGGCGAAGAAGTTCACTTTTCAGTCCTCGTAGTCCTGTTGAGTGTTGACTATTCAAGCCCGCTCACTCGAAATGTACTCCAGATTTTCTGGTTTCAAATAAAGACCTGATAGACATTCACGGCACAGAATGCTAAGCTACAGGCCAAAATTATATAACACATACATTACACCATGCTTTCAACTGATGTAACCAAGTCGCCAGAATTTGGCTGCAGTGGGCCTTGCGAGCATACCGATAACTTTGGATGATGATCGTTTTGTAAACGCTATGGACTCACATTCGATCGGTACAAAGTCAGTATACGGAATATGCAAGAAGTGAGCTTTGAAGATGCCGTTGCAACTATGCTTTCTATACTGCAACACATACTAGACGTTGTGCAAGCGAACGTTTCGGATCAGGATTTGGTTGGGTTACGTATTGAAACTCGTTCTTTGGAGATACCAATCTGGACACCTCCTGTACTCAAGTTCGACTTGACCGTGGACCGATGGATGCTCGAGGTACAGACGGTTCTAAACTCTCAAGAAGAATCCAAGTTCGATGATTCTTTCAATATTATTGTCAGCTACGCAACACCGCTATTCGAAGCAGGCTCTGGCAAAATACCACGTCGCTTGAAAAAGCGTTTAAAACGCAGTATGAGCATTGTGACTATTGATAACTGCAACGAAATCTGTATGGCTCGTGCAATCGTCGTTGGGATAGCACATTCCGAAGGAAACCGCACAGAATACAAAAAGCTCTGCGACAAGCGCACTGTGCATCAAAAGTCCAAGGCTTTACAACTCATTGAAGAAGCTGGTCTAGCTGTCAGAGTCTACTCGATCGCCGACATTCCTGCCTTCGAAGCGGTACGAAATTTTTCGGAGTGTTGGATCGTATGCACTACACCTACAGTTAGAACAGTTACTCCTCCTTAGGTGCTGCCGGCACCCAAATTAACGTGTGCAGTGCCAATCATTTAGACAGCTTTGTCGAGAAAGGTCCTGAAGCCGAGAACCGAATTCCACTCTACCATCACGGTAACCATTATGACGTGCTATGTCACTCACTGGTTTTTTTCAGAAAAGCTACTGTGAGTATGCACTCAGCGTGGCCTACTGTATACAACCATCTGTAGTCTGATGTTTCAGGGTTCCACAAATGTGACAAGGGTTACAACGGTCTACATGACCATCGGTGCGAATATCGCTGTCCGTTGTGCCTACGTCACCAATGCCCATGTGACGAAGACCCTGAAATACCGTGTCCCGATTGCAACAGAGTATTCCTCGGACAAGACTGCTACGACCACCACAAGTCAGAAGGCAAAGCAGGACCAAACAATTGGCATGCCCCGTGCAGCTATATCCATCGATGTAAGGAATGTTACAAGACGATCAACGATCGGAATCGTACACCGGGAAATGAACACGGATGAAACGATCCATATTGTCATACTGCGGATCGTACCAATTGCCGGATCACAAGTGCTACATGAAAAAGTTACGTTTTTCGGATAAGGACAGACAGCGCCACAAAAGCGCTCGCCTTTTGTTCTTGGATTTTGGAACGTATGTGAGTGAGTCGGGTGTACTGGTCCCTAATATGGCCGCAATCCAGGATGATTAAGGAAAGGAAACGGTGTTCCCTGAAGAAGGCGAGCCGTTTGGAAGAGACATCAGACGACCTCTGCAACTACATATTTCAGCCAAAACATAAGGGGTTTTACGTCATAGCCCACAACTTTCGGGCCTTTGATGGATATTTTGTTCTGAAGTGGCTTATCGATAACGGAATCATGCTTAAACTCATCATGAATGGAAACAAGATCATTCGAATGGATATCGAAAAGTATCGTATTTGTTTTAGAGACTCACTACTATGACCCACAGTCTCTAGCCAAATGGCCAGCCACTTTTAGACTGCAATGAATTAGTAAAGGATCTTTTCCTCACAAGCTAAATTGTTCGCGAAACTGGAATCTTCCCGACGGCATTGACTATCCTGGACTAGCCGACTTTGACTATTCGAAGATACGCGAACGAGAGAGGGCATCGTTCCTAGAATGGTACAATAAAGATCAGGTGAGAAGAACGGACGGTATCATGTTGAGCAAGAAATGTACGCGTGTTGTCGAATGGACGTCACAGTGCTGCGGTTGTGTTGCCAACAATTCCGTCAGTTATAGATGGACATTACTGATGGTTCATGTCCGTTTGTTTCCGCTGCTACCATTGCTGGGGTGTGTAACGTTTTCTGGCGTACAAAGTTTGTGGAAGAAAAACAGATCGGCGTGATGTCGCATCACGGCTTGAACCGCCTGCAGTCTGTCGTAGCTGTTCAATGGATGGAGTCGGTGGCCCGAACGCGCAACATCGATATCGAACATCGTTTCAACGGCCAGGAAAGAAAGATCGGATCGTTCTACGTGGACGGGTTCTGCGAAGCCACTGACCAGATGCTTTTATCATGGATGTCATAAATGCTATTACCCGGGAGCTACTCATCCGTACCGGAAGCAAACCATGAAAGAAGTTTTTGAAGACACGAAGGCACGCGAGCGGTTTTTGGAACAAGAGGGATATGGAGTCGTTACTTGCTGGGAGTGTCAGTTTACCGAAGATAAACCGTAAGATGGTGACTTGCGAGCTTTTGTCAAGTCATATCAGCCGACAGAACCGCTAGTGCCGCGAGATGCGTTCTACGGCGGGCGGAATAATCGACTGAAACTGTACCACTCCGTTACACCTGACGAAAAAATCCGCAATTTGGATGTCATTTCTGAGTACCCCTGGGTAAACAAAACATGTCGCTATCCGTTTGGCCACCATCAAAGTGTTACCAAAAACTTTCACGGTTTGTCCAATTACTTCGGTCTCGTTAAGTGCGAGATGCTCACCCCAAAACAGTTGCACATTCCTGTAGTACCCGTGAGATGTAAAGGAAAAAGAGATGTCCCGCTGTGTCGATCTTGAGCCGAATCCCAAAAGAAAGATCCTTGTTTGCATTGTGACGACCAGCGCGCGTTACGGGGCACATGGTGTACACCAGAGCTTCGTGCAGCAGTCGATCATGGCTACACGGTCTTCAAAGTGCGTGAGGTATACCACTGGGAGGAAGTCAAAGAAAGGCTATTCCGACCATACATTGATCTGTTTTATAAAATCAAAACGGAGGCTAGCGGATACCCTGACGACGGTGACACCGATGAAAAGAAAGTGCAGTACGTACGAGACTTTGAAGAACACAAGGGTATCACGCTTAAGGCAGACAACATTGTCTCCAATCCCGGTCTCCGCACACTGGCGAAGTTGCACCTCAACAGTTTCTGGGGGCGATTCGGTATGCAAGAAAATCGCGCGAACACCGAGTTCTTCACGGAACCCGGAAAGTTTTGGCAGAGAATGTTGTCGGGCGAAAGTACGGTCACGTCACGGGGCCTCATCAACGACAATACTGTACAGTTGTCGTACAAGTCTGCCGACGGGTTTGCGGAACCTAACGCCACCGTTAACGTAGTTGTAGCTGCGTTCACTACTTGCTACGCTCGATTACTGCCACTTAAGTATATGGATTAAGTGGAAGGTTCACGCGCAAACCGCGTACCGTATATCGGTAATTAACCAGATACAAATTTCTGTGTGTCGTCCGAATATTACGTACAGCAGTAAGCTATTTCGGTGTTTAAATACGGATTCCATAATATTTGTCAGTCGGGAAGGGGACACTGATTCACCGGTGTAAAACTTTTTAGGTGACTTATCCAGTGAATTAAACCGGAGCAGCATATTACACGTTTTGCCACCGTGGGACCCAAGTCATACGCCTACGTGACGAACGTTGATAAATCCTTGGTCAAGATGAAGGGCTTCGCACTGAAAGGAGAAGCATCACAACTGGTCAACCTCGATTCAGTGCTACGAATGCTGAAGGAAAAAGACGTTGTAGTTGTTCCGTATACGGATCTTATACGACGGAATAAGAAACATCTGGAGTTGCATCAAGTTTCTGTTCAGAACAAACGGTGTCAATTTACTTATGACAAGCGTGTTATCGTAGATGAAGAATATAATACAAAGCCGTACAGCTACTGTTCATAAATGAAGTAACAGCTCCAAATACGCAGCGTCAACATCCAGTTTGTTTCTGGCGCCCAAAAATTTAACTTTGCCGCTGTGAAATAATATTGCACTGCACCCACTCAGTCTAACCCGTAAACCTGGGAAAATTTCAGGAAAATACATGGCGTTCGTTCTCTGGGAGAGTTCTTCCAAACGTGGTCTTCGACCTGTGTCAAAAAATGTAATTATATTGACCACTCGAAAGTCGGAAACCGAGACGTCGTAGTCCAGTGTTCTCAAAAGCGAGCAGAATCGTCGAGCCAGTCGTTTCGCAGAGCGCAGCGTTCGTGCTCCGTTGACTGTCATCTTTCCGTCAGTATAGAGTTGACAGTGTGCTTTATATGGCTGCAGGATACGGACTGATATCCCAGAAAATCGCTTAGGAGTATAAAGAGCCATAGGCAATCTGACTTCAATTTTATCCAGATCTAACTTGCATCCTAGCTGGCAGGTCGCGCCGATGTTCCGGATCTGTGGGTAGTTAACGATGACCCAAAGACCACAGCTTTGTTCAAAGTGGTCTACGGTTTGTCTGTCAGCTGGTCAAAACGAGGACAGCCTAGATCTTCCAGATTATATACAGTATGTAACCACGACTCTAGCAAGCGGCACTTTTGTATGCCTTTAGTGGTGCTAAGATAAATATGATATATCGTATCTTATCGAAATATATCACATCACAGTGATTCGATATGACAAAAATATCATATTGACATGTCGGTATGGACGGAATATCGCTGAGCGGAATATGATAAATGAAAATATCATATCGCGGTATATCGATATATTTCTGATATAGATAAATCGCAAACCCGCACTTGAGAATCGGAACTTCGGAAGTCAATACTCCGGTTCGGTACCGCGCAGGCAGCGCAGCCTCGCCCGTAATGTATCGCGCACATGCTTCCAAGCTGACTTCGGAGAAGTGAACAGTCAGCGTACCTAGGTGCGTAACGACAGATCTTGATAGAATGAGCAACGAACACACGCGTACACGAAGACATTTGACTTTGTTCTGACTCGAACGTAGTGAGCGACAACCGTTTGGTTTCACTTTGGAACTTTCTTGATTTCGATAGTTTTCAACATGGTACTGGCTTGATATATCGATAAATCACTGTAATAAAATTCGATAAATCAAAAATAAAATGTATCAGAAACGTATCATATCGAAATATCGATACGTGGTTGATATCTAAAACGAGATATAAATATTGAAAGATATTTATCAGAGAATATCATATCGTATTTATCCCAGCACTAGCCTTTAGCGTAGAACTCGATCTCGATTGGTCGTTTCTTTATGACTTGATTGAACAGATACACGAAGATTTCTGGAAGTGGGTGCTGCTGAAACTGCCCTTCTGATGACCAGACTAGACCGTGTGAATGCAGCGGTTGTCTGGCGAGGTCTGCGCCAAATCGAGCGGCAGTTTGCGGCAGCTTGAACGTTATGTCGCCGTGCAGGGTACCGCTAACTACTGCATAAGACAAAACTTTGAGCGAAGCTTGCTTCCCAATTATAAACCAATCACAATCAAGAACTACGGTAGTTCCCATAATTGCGACTGTAACATGGCTGCTAAGAAGCAAAATGACTGTATTGGGCGTGACAGTAATCTAGTGAACCGTAAAACAGATACAGGACCGTAAGTGGCACTTGCAGTCCATCACAAGCGACAACAGTTTTCTAGTACCCATCAGCACGAATTGATCAGTTCTACCCGTCGGACGAAAGTGAGCCAGTCTTGAATTTTTCGCTTGTGTTTTGTTCCGAACATGAGACCTAACGACGAAGGGTTCTGGAGTGATGCAATCGTTTACAAACCAATGACTAACCACGAAACTCGGTTCGTAACCTTCTACAACTGGGTAAGTTTGACGTCCAGCAGCCTTATGAATTAGCCAGCGCGGGATTTTTCTGCAAGGAGCATAGCACGGGACTGGTGGAGTGCTTTCATTGCGGACTTGCTCTTAGTTACTGGCAGACAACTGACACACCGATGATTGAACACATTCGCCACCGGCCAGGATTCGAATTTGTAAAATTCAAGTGCGGGCAGAAGATGGTCGATCAATCTGCAACGGAGTACGGAGTTGAACTGACAAAAGAAGACGATTTCCTAAACATCGACGGCCGACCAACGTTCAATCAGTACCTATCATGGTTGAACTTCATGAAACGTTTGGGAGTGGTTTTCGAAGCATACGATCCTAATGATTTCTTGAGGTGGCGCAGAGCAAAGAAAGCTGACCACAAAGTGACGGCAAACATTTTGGCCCTCGGTTCTGAAACTGTGGAAAAGCGACTCCGCACACTTCAGAATCCACTGTGTCAGTTACCAAAGAGGCACACAGCACTAGATTTGGCTCAAGATGGACTCATCTTTTCCTCATAAGAAGTCAACCATGTTCACTGTGCTTACTGCGGCAAACCGACACGTATCGAAGGCGGTGCACTAAACTCAGTTTTCCATCAGTTTTCATGCTCTTACCAACTTGCTAAGGGTGATTGTTAGTATTTAACATCCAATGGCAGCAAAGGGTGGAATTAATGACGTAGTGTCGCTCATCATCCATGCTTGGTACGGACTTCTTTCTGATTATTCCAGATCCAGTACGAAAAATTCCTGAATCAACTTCTCTGGACAAGATCAGGTTGACGATCATGAGAAGTTCCTGGTAGGTAAGGAGAACGGTGACTTTTGTCTTTGGAGCACCTTTGACTCGAATACTCGCACCCGCCAACGGTGTAAAGTGGGCGGAACCCACAGTGCACATCTGGGTATTTGGTAGCAGGAACTCAGCTAAGGTATTCATAGCAGAAACAATTTCCCATCCCATTGGTACAGTAGTGACAGTGGTAATGGGGAGATCATGATACGGCGTGTTGAGGGATTTGGCTCGTGGCTTCTTTGCTTCGTTCTTCAAGTGTCTTGTTCGAACTGATTGGTTAGACTGCGGCTCTTGCTGAGTTTCACTTTGTATTATAAAGGGTATCGAACCCTGAAGCGAGGCAATATTGGACGGCACGGGAAATGGTGGTAAGTCTTTGAGCTGCTGCTGAATGGTCGGCACATGGTCTCGGATAACTGAGATGGCGGTGTTTGAATCAGGACTCCTTCGTCGTACTCCTCGTGAGCGTTTAAGACTCCAATAGTGCCGATCATCAGGCCGAGCTCATTGACCGAAAGCTCAAGGTCCATCCCAGTCACATTCTGTTGAGGGTTCGTAGTAACTCCTGACTGCTCGAAGTGCATACTGTTGGCGTCAAGATAACTGCTGCTGATGTCCAAATAGGTTGCACCCGGATCAAAAAAGGGAGCATCCAGTAATCTATGGACCTCGTCATGATAGACCTCAGTAAGTTCTGTATGCTGATAGGTGTCAATAAGTGAGTCGAAAAAACTTTCCGTTAGGGGTAAGTCCCACGTGTTACCAAAGTCCACGATATCGAAATCATCCATGCTAAAACCTGATGTGAATGCTAAGGATAAAAAGCGCCCGTCAGTAAAAGTTGTTTTCCTCAAGATCGGAGGCCAGTCAACTAAACTTTGTCAAGTCTACTTTTGCTTTTGAAGCTACTCCGAATTTTTCTTGGCAACGTACTGTTGTTGAACAAGTTTCGTTGACCGTGCATTCAAACGATCCATGTCTGTGCCATGCAACGTAGCGCACAAAAAGGACTGCTGGTTAGCGGATCGAATTCGAGCTGACCAGCTATTACACTCAACAGTCATCACTGGTCCAGACCGAGCTGCAACCAGGGAAACATGGTCACCTATACTGTTCCGTACTTGTATCCCGTACTGAGCATACCAGAGGGAATGCTGGTCCACCACCGGGAATAGTACGGTAACTCAAAGTAGCAGCATCTTGGAAACTGCACAACCGTATTCCGTACTCCCATCAAACCATCAAACGAAATACTTATGTACTGTAGACTCAATTCATATTTGCAGGCGGCTGAAGAGCTCGACGTTGGTCAATGGGACAAGCCATAGCAGAGGCTTTGTTAGGTGCCATAGGTCATGTGAGTGGGGAATTTTCAGGGGCTCTAGCCCACTGTGGGGTACTTGCTCGAACTGACTCGGGAATCTCGATGAACATCAGGAAGACCAAACAACAACCCGAAATCATTAGGGGACACGGTAAAAAAGTTCCGAGGTTCAGGAAGGCTTTCACGGTTTCCGTGGTGGAATACTTTGATGGAACCAACATACCACTTTTTTCCAGTATATATAGACGGGCGAATACTTGACCCATTGACGGTTTCCGCAATAACCTAAAAACCTGAAATTAGTTACAAGTATCTATGAACATCTAGCTTCCTTTTTCATCTGGTAAGAAGGGGAGCAATTGGAAGACGATGACGGGAGGAATTCACCAGTGGAAGTCGTTTAGGAATTTCGTTCGATATCAAGGAACCCGCTTCTGCAGAGGGCACACCATTCCGGACCAAGTAAACCACTTATGGGCCAACCGAGTAGCAATCACATGTCTCTGAAGGTGTGCCCAAGGTTTACAATGACGTAACACAACCTCCTTTGTTCAAAATCTGAACGGCTAAAACTTTGCACCACTTCAGAGCGAAAATGCATTGTTTACGCAATCCTTCTTTGCGTTATTCCTTGCTGGAAGGCTTTCCTTCTTCTCGTTCTTTCACCGTCAATGTTTACGTTGTATGACAGATCCATGCCGTTCTATAACAAGAGCTGCGACTTCCGAAGGCGACCCTTCTGTCCCTGCTTACCTGCGACCCTCTGAGATGCCTAGGAAACGGCGATATGTACAGGCTCATCCTAGCATGGAAGCTGCAGTAACTGCTGTAATGGTAGAATGTTCATAGGGATGGCTGCCGAGAAGTATCATATACCTTACAGGACCCTCGCGAACAGAGTGAACAGGAAACACGGGAGGACGGTCGGACGTTCAAACACCTTCACGCTGGAAGAAGAGTCGGAAATCTCCGAAATACTCGTCAGTTTTTCCACGATTGGGGTTATCTTGAACATAAAATGCGCTAACAATCGATGTCCGGCTGATTAATTTAAATGTCCGGCTGATTAATTAAAATTTCCAAACTGCGGTGTGGGGTGGCATCACAATATCTGACTGTTTGTCACGTGACGTTTTACAGACTGGAATATGAGGTGCGACGTCTTGGCGTATGTCTCCGTAAAAGACTACGCAAGCGCCTCTTCAGGCCTACGTTTTATTTCTTTTCCAGGCTCCTTAACATTGGATTTTATCCTGTCTCCTACAAACCTTCCTTTGTCACCTTTGCACCGTCAAATGACTCGGAAAACGGCTTGGCTATGATCAGAAAGACTTTCTCTATTGACTGACTTACCGTACGACGCAATCTGACCAGCAGCTACGTTAAAACAACCTGGAAAATTTCATGTCTGAAATTCTCACTGGAAGACTCCATGTCCTTTACCTCGTACCAGCAGCTGGCTAGAAATCACAAATATAATGACATGCGGGTCGGTGGTTTCGGTCGTTGCTTGGGAGCTCCGCAAGAACTTGCTCGGCAGTGCTCTTCAAAACAAACGTCGGGAAAAACGTTCGCGTTTGGATGTTTCTAACGGAAGAATCCTTACTGATACTACTTCCATCAACACGAAAAAAGCGGCGATGGAAAAAAAAAGCTAAAGGTCTGAGAAAGCGAAATATCGAGACGGTTGAGTTAAGCGCAACAGACAGCGAGAGATGAAAACCTCACTCACCAAGGATACCCAGAAAGACGGGTCAGCACGTGGCTGCCGAGATAGCGAACGACATACGACGCTGTCACGAATCAACAGCGAAAATGCGCCAATTGGGGTAAATAACCCACTCGTCAGGATTATTTTTCAAAGTGGCGCACGCTTCTAGCTAACAAAGCTAGAAACGTGCTCCCACTTGGGTAGACAATCAGTTGCAGCATCGGTTTAGGTAGTCGTATGTGACAACGAAAGTAGAAACAGGTTGTGAATGCGGTGGGTGCATATTGGCTCCTACCATTATTTCTCGCAGAAATCAGAACGGTTGAAGCTTTGCCCACTTTCTCGGTCGCCTTCTGGCGGTAAACCCAGATCAGCTGGCTGTGGCGGGAACGCAGGAAGAGGTTGGTCGACGAGTCACGATGTGTTGGGCTCGGAGATATTCGGTCTGAGTTCCGTATGGATCGGTTGGGCGGGGTGAGAAAATGGAAGACAGTCACGATACGTACTGATGCATTCGGAGTTGCTATTCGAGTCGAAGCCTCGAAGGTACAAAAAAGTGAAAAAACTTTTCGGATATGTGTTAGACGGTAATGTTGAAGCAAGGGGATCATAGCCCGACACCGACTGCGATATTGCACACGGGTTACGGGACCACTACAGTACTACATGATTCGAGAAAAGCGCGACTGCCCAAGGTTCGATTCCGCGAGCTCTGTATCACAGGACGAATGTGCCATACCATGATTCAGCAAAGCCAATTCGTGGCGAGCACTTTCGTGTTTGATTAACTCAAACCAGATTTTTCTCTCTGTTGTTCGGGTTCAGGAAATCTATGCCAGCAAAAATAAATCCCTCCTTCTGTTCTTCAGAGATCGATCATAAATCAAGCTTGCTTGTTGTTTCAGCATGCTCCATTTCAGGACATCGAGGCCGATGGAAGAGAGGCTCTGAGGGACAAGGTTGCCAGTCGCACTCGATGAGGACTTTGACGAAATCGGACGCTGAAGACTGACGAGATCGCACATCGCGGTAAAACTTTTCTCCGACCGTACTAACTGTTGTGTTGCCGTGTTTCATCTTTCTTTTCACAGCGGAGGGTAGAACAAGTGGATCTCGTTGACGATCCTGGCCCGTCTTTCGCCACAATGCCTGCGTCTCTTCGTGACGTGCTGTTTCGTTCTGATACTTGTCTTTCTGACTTACGGTATATTCCACAGTCTGAATTTCATCCGAGAAGCTCACTGGAAGACCTTGTTACAACGGCAGAATGTGAAGATTGTCGGCAAACGTCTGGAAGCCTTTATCGACGAAGAAGGACGGACAGCACAGCTGCTGGATGAATGGAGACAACCCTTGGAAGCCATGCTCATCAGGCAGCAGTTTGGACGACGTCGCTCTGGTCTGTCTGCTCGCTACTCTCCCTAGTCATCCTCTGTGGCCATTCTGGTTCAAAGGTCTGATTTCCTTCAGTGTTTGGGTTTTTGTTTTACCTCTATGGCAGTATCATATTACGTTTTATCAATTGTGACATTTTTTAGTATTATTTTACAGATGAATTTCGGTTTTGTTTTCTGTCGACGTACGCGCTCGAATTCTTCTGAACTAAGCAATGCATATTTCGTTTTTGGATTTTTTTTATGCTTCATGGACGTTTTCGTTGTTGTTTTCAAGTGTAAGGCATCTGGAGGTCTCTGCATTTCTGTACGGAACATAAAACCAGAGCTCGGCAAGCCTGTTCTCGTAAGTGGCGCGCCCATATGGTTTTACTGGCTGGGAGCGTGCGGCGCTCGGAAGAGCGCTCTTATCGAGTGTGGACCTGCTTTCTTAACATGATATTAATATTATGTCACAGTGTCAAGGGGTGATGTCATAAGGCAAACTGAAGCTTTGTGTACCATAGGCTCGGCCGCAGTGACGTCGTGTGCCAGTTCGAAGGAGGACCAGACTATAGCTAACTTAGCGCTTGCTCTGACTCTGACTGCCTAGATTCATGGAGGAAATAGATTTCTAATGATTAAACCGTCGCAATGGATTAGAAACGCATTAAGGATGTCTGCCAGACAATCTTGATCAAAAGCCTTGTCCGATCATTGCGGCCATGTTTTTCCTGCGGCTGGCTGCTGTTTGTGCAGCGTCTTATCCGGAAGTGACAAGTGCCTTGTACCGCACTCGCACCAGTTAGCTTACGTTGTCTAACGGTAATGTCGTAAAAAAAGACGATTTATAACGGCCGGAACATTCAGACGAAGGCAGACCTGATTGTCCCGCCATGTTCTACCGAAGTGTAAGACTCAGAGCGACTTGTACATCGATAGCACTCCGCAGTTCTCGACAAAAGAGCGCAACTTGTTTGACCAGTTTCCACGACCATACGTGACAATAGATGCAGAATAATGAGTGGCGTCCCGTAGAGCAATGAAATCAAATTATAGGATTGATATGAGTGCTGTTGACTAGTTGCTGGAGAGTTATTAGCTTATTATTGATCACCGGTATTATTCACTGTACTTCAGGTTCTCGAAAATATTTGCTTGACATCTCCGATCAAGTTCGTCCTTTGAGCTTCCACACAGTGGAACAGCGAACTTCGTAATTTGTGTTCGATTTCATGAAAATCGACACTGGGGAAAACCCAAAAAACAGTCATCATTAGGACAATTACCAAACCGCAAAAGAATGATCGTAAAGCCATCAGGTACTAGATTCAAGCGCACTCCGGAAACGTGCCAAAAGTCATCCTTCGGGAAATCTCGTTCCTTGAAACTTGCGGGTAGAAGATAAGCCGGCGGGATGCGGACAGTACTTGCTCTACAGTGTCGAGATCAGCCGCCTGCTGGTGACAAAAAATAGCGGAACTGACTTTGTCATTGATTGATGGGTTGAGTCACGTCATCACCAGTGGACTGTTGATCTCGCCGTTGTACCAGATCCACCAATCAGCGCATGCTCTTGGTTAGTAATCCAGAGAGACAGAAGAAAGGAGGGAATCTGGACCGCGGAAAGCCCAAGGCCGAAGCTTAGCTCGGTCGGTCCTCAAGTCCTCGACGCTTCGAGCGGAATTGTTGCAACAGGTAACCGAAGTCTCAGCTTGCCAGGCTCGGGAAAGAGACATGAAGAAATTCAGCTTATTTGACTTTCACGTAATTAGTCTCTTATTGACTTTGACACGAGCTACCAGTCATCTTTGTCTGTAGCAAATCATGCACATGAAAGTCTCTGACCCAATACCTATACTTCTCGAGTTTGGCATTCGCCTATTGAACTGACGAAGGATGATTTCTTTTCTTAAGGTATAAAGACCTAAAGGAGATATAGAATTTTATCCGCTTCTCCGCTTTGTTGTCCATGAGCTCTTTCCCTTGTCAAAAGGTAAGAGGTGCTATCAATATTGCTGCACCTGGGACTCGATCCGGAGGTGCACCCTATACCTGCAGCAGCTAAGAAAAGGGGAATCAGGTTAACAATTGCATGTCCATCATCCCGTGGTCACTTCCGGGTTCCTCCCACCTGCTCTCGCGAACCGCGATTTCGCGGCACTTGGTGGAGGTTGGGGCGGAGTTTCGCGCAGGCAATCAGCGGAGCGATGTTCGATGAACGATCCGACCCCAGTCAATCAGCTGATAATTGAAACCGACACATCAACAGCTGATAGCAGATGCGAATCATACGATCGTAGAAAAATTTCATTTCCTGAACTATCCCGTCGGCAGTAGTTTTGTTCATCTCTTCGAAAAAACGCTGTCATGTTCACATTCCTTTTCTAGTGCGGAGATTCGGAGAAGAACGTTTACTAGATTTGGTGTGTTTTTTGCAGATGAGCATGTGGGACGACTTGATGAGTTCGTTAAACAACGCGGAAAATCCCTCTGCACAAGTCATGGTACGCAGTCATCAACAAAACGGTCATGGAGGGTCCCACCATCCTGCACTCGCTCCGTCCCATTTATCCCTCAAACTATCCCCAAGAAGCTCATCTTTCCCGTCCAACCTGTCCAGCACCAGTCCGCCGTACTTTTACGATAATATAAGTCCAAGCACACCGAATGCACCTTCGTTTCCCATTCCATCGAGCTCGACCACACCCTTCGTCCCTTCGGAATATCCACCTCACCCTGCCTTCCTGGATTTTGCCCACAATACACCTCTCAAACAACGCATGTCCTTACCGCATTCGTCGCCAAATTACCCTTATCCTCTACCGCAAGTAGCTTCCAGGTAATCTCGAGCAAACTATGACTGGAAGTAGACAAGTAGTCCGAAGTGCGGAAGAGTACCCTCAGACGTTAGGATAGCTGAGGCTGCTGAGCACCGCCTTATTAGGAACCCTCTAGCACTCTAGGGTGTTAGACACGGGTTTGTTCTGCGGGTGATCAGCTGCTCGATGTTGTTTAGCGCCATTGGTCGATCAAATTTTCGTTATGCATGGTGCAGAAGTGATATGCGATGGGTGCGCACACGATGCACATATCCGAACGCCGCCCTATGGTCGCTTTGACATTGAGACAGAGGATCAGTCTGAAAATCATTTTTCTGTGGAGTCAATTATTTTTTCTTTTGGTTTTGGGAACCCCTTCAAGTACTGTACAATTACCTTGTTACTTGGTTGCAGTAAAAGTATCAAGCAAGAGGAGCACTACTACCACTTCCAGGATTCGGACCACCTGTCGCCCACATCGTTCCAGCAAGCGCGCGTCTTCAACTGGGCTGACATGAATGGCAAAGATAGCACCAGCCACACTTCGGGAAATGCTTCACCATTCCCCAATATTGAACGACTGGATCAAGAAGCTTTCAGTCCCGACCAACTCCGAAGTTTATTGCAAGCTATCAACGATGGGAGTATCAGCCTGCCGACTTCTCCGTTGATGACCCCATCAACAACAAGTAGTACCCGTCCCACACCACGCAGTCGCCACTTTACTACGGGTGGCTTGACGGCTGGTACTGTTTCACCTCTGCCCACTACTTCCCGTAAACCTCAGGTTGGTCTTTGGTTTTTTCCCAAATTATCGTGTCAGTTGGAACAAGGTGAAGAGGGAAACATGCAACGGGATCGATGCGAACTGCGCAGCGCGTTGGCAATTAAATTTTAATTTCCGACAGCTTCTGCAATAACATTTCGTAGCGGCTGAACGGGCTGCTGGCGGCTGCGGAGCGTGTTTGTAGCCGGAAGCTTAAGTGTCAGATTTGTTACGTCACGAAGTTACCGACTTTGTCCGAGGTTTTCTGACGTCAGTATTCCGCATGCGTGTTCTCGGCGGGAACATGGATAAACTGTTACATCGCGGAAGTTTGTCAGCGGCTCAAGTTTCATCTTGCTATGCTTTGCAGCTTGCTTCCACTTCCTCGTCTCGCAGTTCAGAAGAAAATAAGCAAGTAAAGCCACCGCCTGGCCCTCCAGAGCACAAGAAACGACGATACACGCTTCCAGACTCGTTACGAGCCTACCAACGATCCTTAGAAGACGACACGTTAGACGGTCAGGTCAACCAGCTCGCTTCCAACCGTCAAAACTCCGTCAGCGTCACTTCGAAGGGGAAGCCACCATTGACTATCGTAAAGAGACAATTTCCCAAGATTGAAGACGTCGAATCGGACGTAAGCGACTACGGTAACGAGGGTGGTCCGTCCAACACATCGTCCAGCGTGGCTGGCGACCAAGACTCGGAAATGCAGGTAGATAAATCCTCCAAAAGGACTAGTGGACCTTCCGTTCCGCGGAATAGAGCTCAGAACGCTGCCAGTCATCCGTCAACCAGCCACCCCTCCGTTGACACTCATAGCTGTAAAGTGGGCGGTGTGGAGTTGGCTATCGTTCGACAACCGGAAAGTCACCACCGAGGTACGAAATTGCGCTTTTGATGTCTTCATACGTCCATTTGAATGAATGTTATATTGTAGCGAGATATCAGAAGGAAGGTAGTCGTGGATGCATCAAAGATCGGACGGGAAGTTCGTGTCCTTCGATTCAGCTGAAAGGCTACAACGGTAAGAATCTGCTGCTTCACGCTTACATCGGAACGGAGACGGATCCCATTCGCCCACATCCACTCTACCGGTACAATCTTTATCCTCCGACACTGCAAAATGTTTGCTTCTATCAAGATTTTATTGTACCTCGTGTCAGTAAATTTTGCGGAATCTTTGAAGACTGAAGTGAGGAAAAACGCTAGGTTGTAACAACCTGCATACTTCCGGCTCGCAACAGATGCGGCCAACCGTATGCAGGTTGCTGAGATTTTCTGCTTGGTTGGAATTCATGTTCTCTTTTCCTTTTGGTTTACAGGGTATGTAAAGTCGGTGGAAAGCACAGTACGCCATGTCGGGAGAAGGTCCTGGACGATGGAATAACATGTTTGGAGATGGATATGACTCGCGAGAAAGACTATACTCTGAAGTGTGCATAAACGTCAGCCATCAGGCCCTAATGTTATGGTCGTAACGACACTACATTAGTAATTTATTGCATAAATTAATGATGATGAGATTTTTTGTTTGTTCTAGCATCGATTGCCTGGGGATACTAAAGTTACGAAATGCCGACTTCGACCCAACGGTCGTCGATTCTGAAGAAATGACCAAAAGACGAAAACGGAGTCCTAAGGTCCGCCTGGTCATGCGCTGCCCCGATGTCCAGTTGGCGGATGGCAGTACTAAGACTCTGCAAGTTATATCCAGTCCCATCAGCTGCAGTAAGTTCATTGAGGATTTTTGTTGCAGTTTTAGGGGAAGATTGGCACCTGTTTGTGCACCTGCGTACATGGTCCCGTATACTGAGTGGGGCAGACGTGTACACAAGTTGTTGAAATGACTGGAATTTTGCCGATATTCCGTTCTTTCGGTCTTTTAGCGCCCTCTCCTGGAGTGCCCGAAATTCACTTCATCTCGCACAACAGCTGTCCTGCCTCGGGCGACATGGATGTCGTCGTCATCGGAAGGAATTTTGTCAAAGATGACAGCCGACTCTTCATTGCTGAGAAGAACAACGCTGGACTTAATCACAGCGGTAACTAATTCTTTATCAAAATTCTTGTCAGTGAAGTAACCTGGAATGTTTGATATTGTAGATAGCGGGGAAGGCGAGAACGTGAACACACCCAGTGCATGGGAGCAAGAGCTGAACCTGCTTCAAGAGCACTTCAGTCCCGTTCATCTCGTCGGTACCATTCCGCCGTACTGCGACAAGGAAATCACCGAACCCGTGGAAGTGCTAGTCTTCGTCCGCAATAAGGGCGGCAAGACTAGCGAAGGTTTTCCGTTCCGTTATACACCAGGTAAGATCTGCTTTCTGTTCACTATTCATTCTGAAATTTAACGTTCAGTTTGTGCTTCTGTGTGCAGTGGAACGCGGCGAGGAAGCTCGACAATCGCGTTCGCCTTCAACGACCAAAAGCCGTCCATCTGTCTCTACGGCACCTTCAGCTCTGCTGGAGCTTGTCGAGCCACATTCCTCCGAGGAACCGATGAACGTCGCAGCGGACGGGGATGCTCTCCCGGCCGTCACTGCCGTCAGTCAGGTGATTGTGAAATCGGAAAACAGAAATCGACGATAATAATACCGAATATATTTTCTGACTTTAAAGTTTTCCAAACAACAGTAAAGTTTCTCCTTATTCCTGTATGCTGAAAAAGAACTGGATTGTTAATTATTTTCATGACTTTTGAAAAATTGTTAAATACCTGACTAGCTCTCGGTAGCATACTTACTCGACAAGATTGTTTTCCCAAGCGGCACACACTTCCAGTATTATTGTCAGGATGCGTGCGCCGCTTGGGAAGCGATCTTGTCAACTTGGTCTGCAGAGCGCCCATTTGAATTTGTTGATTCTTTTGAGATATGTTTTGAAACATAGTAGAATAATTTTATGCTTTGTGCTTCCAGCCGGTTCCTATCCAGCCTCGTCCGCAGTCTGAGCAAGCAGTCTACTCGCTGCAAGAGCCACTGATCGTGACCACGCCATCGTCCATGACTTCGCAGGCTGTGGAGGGCGGGCAGATGCAGTACTGCATCCAACTACCCGGCATCGTTCAGCCCATCATCATAACGATTCCCCAGAGTCCGCTGCAAGAGCAAAGCGTCGTGGGACAGCCCACGATCGGTGTTCAGTCCGTCATGCCCCCACCGGCCTACAATACTCTCCCTGTCTCCAACCAGGCTGCCTACAACCAGCAACAGCTTCCTCTCATGGGCAACCCGCAGGACGTCCAACCATACCAGACTGCCCAACAGTATCCACCCAATAAGGTAGATAACTAACCATACTGGTAACTTGGCAGACAATTCCGACCAGGTTACTTTCCCAAGTGGCGCACTTTCCCAGTTTGATTGGCTGTCGGGGTGCGCTGCTTTGGAAAACAAGTTTAAAGTATTACGCGGAAACTGGAACTTTATTTCGGTTTTCAGGTGGAGCTTCTGGACACGGTGGTGGCTTCTTCCTCCATGATGAGGCCTGAAACCAGCAACGTTAATCCGTCGGCAGTTGGACCGAGGGACGAAGACCTGTTTGACGAGCTGCTAAAGGAGATCCTGGGTCCGGATTCGGACATGAGTGAGATGATGGCACTGATGCAGCAGGAAGGCTACCTGGCCGCGGCAGGTGGAGGAACGAATCCTAACCGTAACGTCAACCCCGCCGATGCCCTGAACTCATTTTTGACCATGAATATCAGTAAGCAGAGACAGCACAACCCTGATGGCTCACTTTAGCACAGTTCATGAAATTTGTATCTGATTTGGAAAAATTTACTAGAAAAAGGTCAATGCAGTTGGTTCTGTAGCAGTATTTGGAAGCGCTCTGTCCGTACAGTGCATGCACCTATGTCTTTATTGTCCATTCTTTCATGTTTTACATACCATGTGTAGCCTTGTTTTCATCATGTGTTTGTTTCCTCCTTATTTCACAACAGTCTTTTTTCCCATAATGATGGAACTAGTTCTGTTTACACTTGAATGACACAATTGCTCATGTCAGAAATTCTAGGATAAAATACCGGTGACTGTTTTTGCCCAGGATTGTGAGGTTGAAAACGACGGACTTTCTAATGTGTACAAAATTTATGAAATTCGGTAGAAAACGGACTGTGAGAAAAGCAGAAAAGTGTCACGAAAAACAGCGGCGGAAACGTCTTTGTCGAGTATCACCAAAACATTATTCAGAGCTGAAGCTTAGACTTAGTATGGTTTGTATAAATTAACAACGGAAAACCACGGAAGAATGAGCGCTACGTACGAGAACTAAGACATAAATATGACACAATACTTTGCCGCTCTGTGTACCTTATTGCCAATAATCATATTATTACAAATTAAACACCGAAAGTTGAGAAAGAGTACAGCAAAACAAAAACTTGACGGAATATTCTTCACTTCATGTTCGTCATCGCGTGGCTGTTCCGTTGAGAGGCGCCGGGCTGCCGTGATTGACGATATGCGCGTAGAACTCATAACGATTGGGAAAAGGTATCGAGCACTGCGCGCACTTGTAGGGATGATCCTTTCCATGCAACATTTTATGCAGCATATACAGAACATTGTCGGGGTACGTGATCAAGCAATGCGGACACTTCTGGGCCTCACTATCGGCACTATCAACCGGCGACCTCAACAAAGCTTCCTTCTCTTGCTTGATCGGTCTCTGCTGCAGCATGGCGGTCATCCTCGACCCGCCCGAGTAATCTTCGGGGTGGTTATTTTGCGTGAAACCTACCGACGAACCACCGTTGGTGTCTACTCGCTCGTAACAGCCGCTACCGTTACCGGTACCGTTCACTGGCGCTTCGGCTTCGACCATCCGAACTGGCGCTTTAGACTTTCGTCTGGAGCTGGAAGTGTTACTGCTTGAATTGGGGTTGTTATTATTTTGTGTGGCTTTCTGGGCGGCGGAAGCGGCGGCGAATGCCGCAGCGACGAGTGCGGAGTTGGTGTTGCCGTTCATTTTGTGGGTTTGTGTGCGGGCCAGCATCTTGTGGACTTCGCTATAGTCTTCGGCATTGTGACTGCTGCCATTGTTGAGGTTGTTGTTACGAGAGTAGTTACTGAGATCTTCGGCACTCGTGTCGCCTATGGAAGAAGAGAATTTGTTGGGCAAGATGGAGACGTAGCGAACGGGGTCATTGCCGTTGAGGGCGTTGCTGCTGCGGGAACGTGCCAACGAGTGGAGGTCCGAGGAGGGCGTGGATGTGGACCCACCGAAGAATGAACGGTTGAGAGAGGCGGCGAGGCCGTTGAGGGTGGAATGTGCAGACAGATCCTCGGCCACTTTGCGCCGTTCTGCAAAGAAAACAAACAGATGGAAACGAGAAAACTAAGCACATGAACCTACCGATTTCCTCAACCTGCATACCAATACATTGTGTGATTACCATTGCACTAATGTACGTAGGTTTGTACGTAGGCTTCCCAGTTTTTATTCTGGCAGCAGTCGAAAAACATTCTTCGACATGAACCCGCATAGCTTTAGCTTCATGAAATGTACGGTTCGCTGTATGCGGGTGCGTAAAAGATGGATATATTTTTGTGGACAAAGTCTTACTGGAAGGGCTGGAGGTTTGAGAGTGTGAAGCCTGTGAGAGGTGTTGGTAAGGATCGCTGAAGGATGGTCTTGCTTTGGGAGAAGGCGAGGGTGGCGAGTCGGGGCTGGGTGGTGCCATGGAATGGACGGAAGGAGCCATGGAGATGGCTGAGTGGTCGGTGGGCGAGTCGTTCAAGCTATAGTGGGAGTTCTTGCGAGGATGAGACGTTGTCATGTGCCAGAGGAAGCGTCCGATGGTCGTGGCGCTGAACGAACAGTACTGACAGTGCAGCTCGCGAGGGTTGACATCGTGGTCTCGTGTAACGTGCTGGAAGAGGTCCTTTTCTTTATCGAAAACTTGCTGGCAAAAGTAGCATTCCATCTATAGAAAATCATACCCATCAGATAAGTAGATAGTAAAACTGGTGATCAGTTGCTGGGATTTATACGAGTAGTCTGTAAACCAACTCGTCAAGACCGTTTTCCAAAGTGACGCACGACTGCAGTGTTATTGGCTGGGGGAGTACGCCATATGGAAGAACCAGCTTGTCGGGGTATGTATGTTTCTGTTCCCCTATGGAGCAACGGCCAGGTTCGTGCCCGGCACGAACCTGACAGGTTTTCGTAGGTAAAAGACAAAGTTACTCAGCGCCTGAATTAACTCCAGACGACCGGTTGAGAAATGTTTCGTACCTGCGTGTTGTTGTGTTTGTGGTTCATGTGTTCCCGCATGTGATCCTTTCGGAAGAAGCGTTTCTGACAGAAGCGACACTCGAAAGGCTTGATGCCGGAATGACGAACACGGTGACGGCGCATGTTGGCCGCGTTGGAGAAGGTCTTCATGCAGATGTCGCAGATGAAACTCTTGCCGCTCTTTGAGCCGCCTTTCGCTCCGGACAGACTACCTGCTGGACTGCCAGCTGATGGATACGTCCCGTTGTTGTCCCCTCCGTTTCTTCCGTATCCGTAATCCTGCAAAACGGAAAGAAACTTGGTTGAAACCAGGAGAAATGTATGGCGGTAAGCGCAACCGGAAGTGAATTGGTGCGCCACCTGTTATCGAAAAGTCAGACAAAGGGAGGAGCCAAATTCCCTTTTCAAAACCAACAGAATGACCACGTGATCATTCGCATCATGACTACATCTGATTGCCACGTGAATTCTGTGCCACATTTGACGTGAAACCGGGAAGTCGGATTCTTTTGATTGATTTTGATAACGGGTAAATCATTGATTGGTCTATCGAGCATTATAGATTAAATAATTTAAATTAATTGTCTTCGCGTTTTATCTTCGAAATTCTTCCTGGAGAACGTCTTACCTGGAGATATCCAGCCTCCGGGTTACCGTTTCCCATCTCGTTGTCGCCTTCGGTATCCGACAGGGATCCCGAGGAGGGAGCAGGCTGATGCTGCTTTCTCTTGTTTGCCTTCTGGCGACCGGAATAGTCGACGACATCATCGACCGAGTTGATTCCCTCTTCGCTGTTGCTGTCGCCGTCATTCTCGTCGATCATCAGGCCTCGTCCGCCTCCCCGTTCCATTTCCTGCTCCCGGCCGTTCCCTTGTCCTCCAGGACTATTCAGGCTGGCCAGCTCTTCCTCGTCCATCAAGGCGTCCTCGTCATCGTCGTCCTCTTGCCGCACGTCCACCGGCGGACCGCGTGCTAAGGTGGCTGACGTCATCGTTTCACGTTAAAAAACCTAAAACAAAATCACCAATCAGTCGATAACTTACACGAGCAAACACAATTCAGTCCATGGCGTCATCGCCACCTAAAAAATCCGGTATTGATTAGATGAACAAATACAAAATCAAGTATCAGTCAATCAATCTACACCGGAATTCAGAAAAGCATTTCCCTTCTCCCATAAAAATCTTCTCACGGATCTCTTCCCTTCTCCCGCACTCACGAGAAATAGGCTGTCGAAAGTTATTGAAGCGCTGGAACTCAGAGAAAGGAAGGGCTAGAAAGATCTGCAAGTTTCTACAAAAGGAGAAAATGGTAGAGCGTAGACTTCTTGCGAAAGGCTGTGAGAGTAAGACTGTGGGGGAAAAAGGAAGACAGGACTTGTTGCTGACTGTGACAGGCTCGGGCTGAGCGTCAGCGTTGGGCGTTCACGCAGCGCGATGGTGACAGCCGACAGGAATAACCGGCTGGGGTGGGTTGTGCCTGTTTAAGCTGTATCCTGTCCTGTCAGCCTGTGTGTGTGTTTGTCTATCTTTAGCCCTGTGGCGCTGGTTGGGGAAAATGCTGAAATCACTGCTGTGTGCCTGTATGATCATGACTTGCCCGACAAGTCAGCCTGTAAGTACAGATCCCACAGAGGCCATGTTATGGGAAAGGCAAGCACGTGCTCCCCTTTCTTCCATCCACTTGGGCTCATTCCCGATCTTTCTCTGTGTCTTGTCGTTGCTCAGCCTTGTGCTTGAGCTTAATTCTGTCCGGGCTAAATATAAAAGAGACTGGTTTGACTGCATGCCTTTTCTTGGCAAACAGGCACAAGGAAGGAAGGCTCAGCCAGAATGTCATTCTGGTATGTGCAACCTTACTCCTTGGAGTATGGACTCTTTATCCTCCTGCACGCTTTACCCTACTGGCACTGGCAACATGTCCGTTAGGAAATTTTGATCGTGTCTGGATGGGCTAAAGTTAGATGGCCGACGATACCCTGCACAAGGAAGTTTTGTCACTTGACTCACTTCCTCCTTTCCCTTCAACCGACTGCGCCTTCTTTCCCAACAGTATGTTTTACGTGTCCTGAGCTCAGTTCCTTTTACGGGCATGCAGTGATACCCCCAGAGTCTAACTCTGATGACTTTCTCGTCCAGACTAGGTAAAAATGGGATGAGTAAAGAGGGGCTAAAGATTTGTGGCAGACAGCTCAAATTCACCTGTTGAATTATCGTAGAAAAATCGCATGAAGCGAAATTATCCATGAGGGCGGTGTACCGTGGGAAAGTGGCGTAAATGCGAGTCGCCAGACAGTGGATTAGCTTTTATGGGAATTTCTTTAAGAATATGCTACCTTATGCTACATGAAGTACCATAAAGGTTTGAACTAGAACGCGGAAATGCTCCTCCTTTTTTTGGAGAAGAAGTTTTGGACCCTGACAGCAGAGAAATACCTCAAAGTTGCAGAATATACGACAGGTAGGCTCTCATGCTTACCATCTCGGATTGCTCATGCACATCTATTGAGGACGAATAACAAGAAAAAGTCTTGAACTCTCTTCTCTTGGCTACCTCTATATCTGTCAGTCTAATCTGCACCGTCTCGTAAGACAGGCATGCCATGAAGGCGGAAATGGCGGAATGCAGTTCAGTGTACTTCACTTGCAAGGCGGAGTACCCACCAGGTACTGCAGCGCAAATGCCACCTGGGACCGTATAGTCAAAGGTACAGTCGCGCTGCCATAAACTGTCTGTACATTAATTTTACGTACTACACTGCATGCTGACCATCGTGCAATTAAAGCGACGACCAAACGAGAAACCAACCCAATGATCTGCATGCATTTCATAACTTATCTAGTGGTTCTGACCACGGGGAAGGCCGAGCAAAGGAGGCAAAAGATTATAGGCCACACATTTCTACTGCGTTACGGTGCACTTGCGAGTAAAAAATTTCTGTGACCCGGATCAAGTCACGCATTTGTTTTCGGTACAGAGTTTGCGATGTGTGAAAGCTCGAAGAATCTGATCGTCCATTGAAATATCGACAGACTTAAAAGGGCCTCGCTTCGCTCGGCCTGACAAGAGCATATGGCGTAATCATCGTACCACCAATTCTGTCGTTGCACACTACTCAGTCGCCACAATTTAAAAAGCATTACAAAATACGTAAGTCGCGTTTCGAGTTCGCTAATTTTTAGAAAAAATCATCGTAGCCAAGAAGTAAGTTTTGGGTCATCGCTCGAAATTTAGAGGGATATTTGGTAACGCTCAAAACGATACACAATGGACTTTTCGCAGTACTTACAGGCTGTTAGTGGGACGACAGGTACATGTAAATCGATCTTGGCGACAAACTAGGGAAAGAAGGACCTTATCGATCGCGCAGTGGGAGACAAGAGAGGCAGCAGGTTGACACAAGAGAAAAAAGGGGGACAAGGACAGTGGATGGGGGACAGATCGATGGATAACACAGAGGAAGGTTGTGATGGTGGTATAGAGTAGCGCGGATCAGAGCGAAGGAGGACGGAGGCCGCTAGTGGGGTGTATAAGGACGACGAAGGACATGCGGCGGAGAGGTTCAAGTGTTGGACCCGCGGCACTAAAAGACCAGCTACAGTCACCGTGATCATGGGGTTACAGCGACAGGTAACACAATAAGGGCTCCATGAAGGGGTGCTTGACATGGCCTGGCTAGATGGATGGATGGAGGCATGGTGTGCCACGTTAGATGTTGCCTGTGCGTCGTTACGCGAGAGATTCGGAAAGGCTGATGTTGAGACTACACAGGCTACATCGCCCAAGGTCGGAAGACTGTACGTACGGGCAACAGGTCTCTTGCTTCATCTGTACCTGATCTCTCCGTCCTGTTTCGTGTGCAGCTACAGGTGGAGGTACAGAGGAGCCAGCCTACGCGTACCTCTGTGCCGTTCGTTACGGCGTCCATTAGCCGATTTAGGATCTGTGCGCGCTAGCTCAATAGGCGATGTGGCGTCTCGCTAGCTGTCTTGGACATTCGGATGGATGATTGCGTCGGATGATGATGGTAAAAGAAGGCTTGCTGTTGTTCCGTACACATTACATGCAGCCCATGTACGTACCACCCTTTTTCGTAAAGCCCAGTCGTTACCCTGTCCGAAATGCAGCCATGTCTACCCAATCTTGTCACTATCCAACTCAGTAAGCGAAGCGTTGCTGTGAACGTGGTAGTCGACTGTAAGGTGAGGTGCCTTTCTGAGCGGGTACATCTGGTCCAGCAAAAATGATCATGGATGGTGAACGCACCGGCTGCAGGCTATAGCGTATATTCCGATCTGGCCCGCAAGAAAAGCCTGTTGCATGTGTGATGCTATGCAGGTATAGTGAGGCCAGGTCGATGCATTGCGGAGTGTCAGCTCGCTCGAGCGCTGTGTCAGTACAGTGCCACCAAAGCGTTACCTTCTCTACCTGACCTCAATCATGCCCATCCATCCCAGCCTATTACTTCTCAAGACACTCATTGAACAGTCAAGCCTAGCTACATTGAAATCAGGATGGAGATACCGCCTGAACATTTTCTTGCTGGCGCATGCATTGTAGCTCGTAATGGAGAGAAGACACAGATGAAACCTGTAACCTGTTGCGCGGACATGTAGACTACAGCAGCGCTGTGCAGAATGGCAGCTCAGCCAGCCAGGTCGTTCACCCGGATATTATGATGGTAGATTGAATGTGTGGATCATCATGATCTGCCTCTTTGTTGCCGTATAGGCAACTGCGCAACTCCATCGAGAATATGTCAGATAGAATATGTGTGTGTGCCTCCAGTGAGATTAAGACCAAGCTTCCGTCGACGCTCCCACAACCGGTACTGGCAACAGCCGTCACCATCAACGTCAATGACCGAAATCGAGGGTCGCATTGCTGAACTATCCCAAAAGTTGACTTTCATATTACCGACGTCATATCTGACCAGCCGCGCGGGTACTTCAGGGTCTTACGTCTGTTTACACTGTATCGTTGGATCAAAAAGCAAAGTCGCCCAAACAAAGCTTTCTGAAAACATGGAGGAGTCCACATTGTCGGTCCAATATTCCATTCCAATCTAGGAAGACTTCTCCCTGAGTGTCACATTCGCTAATACAGATTGTGGAAAATGTTCTTGGATTTTTTAGTGCCGCAAATTTTCCCGGGAAACGCCCATGACTTATTCATGACAGTATCGGGCTGCGCAAGTGTACTACTCATGTACAGAGACGCGCACTATGTGTACAACTGTGTACAACTGTTTATCCATGTGGGAATAAATGACAGAGTGGTTGAGCCTTTGGACTTTAGCTGTTTCCTGCCGCTATATCAGTGCAGTGTACTGTGCGATGAACAGTTGACTGCTCCCGCCAAGGCTTCCTTGTATGAGCTGGGGCTAAACCTGTTTGCCATTTGCCGTGTTTGTCCCAGTCGAGTCGAGCGAAACTAGCCCGACGAGAATCCTGTGTTAACTGATAAAGGCCCATGTTATCGACAACAGGGCCATTACCAGCGTTTGTCCCTCCTTGAACTCTATTCCATATTCCAGCCAGGCACATGTTTGCGCATGCCACATCTACAGGACGCATGCACTTGTACCGGGGTGAGCTGTAAAGGCGCTACCCCAGTGAGCCACATGCCTTCGCACCCACTCACAGTCTATAAGCCAGTCAGCATTAATCATGGCATAGATTAAACTCCGACCGACAAACTGGATACTGCGCATCGAGGAAGAAGGAAGGAAGGAAAATCGATAAGGGTTTGTCCCATGAGAACCTGCCCATGTTTGCGCACGACAGCGCAACAGGTTCATGTCAACCTCGCTTTATCTTCTTCACCTCCAACCTATGCTAGAAGGTGTTGTTTTGTTTTCTTCAAAAATCTGAAAACGATTTACGACAGGTGGGCTGGTCCCTCAGACCTAAATATGACATGGACAGTCTCGTTTACAGGTATCATCAACAAGTACATGTAGACGTGCCAGTTTGGTCTGGTAATATGTACCGCGATGGTTTGTTTATGCTCATTAACCAGCCAATGTTGTGCTTATGGTTCTCCGAACGCGTTGGCGGATGTTCTACGTACTTGGAGTCACGTAACGGACTGACTGGTACAGCCATCGCCTTCTTTAACATGCCAGACTACCGTACACCATGGTCAGCATACGAGTATGCATATGAGTACACGTTCAGCCGCTGATTTAAAAATCAGTTATCTCGAACTGAGATAATATGAATATTTTGTCTTCACAGTTTGGACTATTTTAAAATAAGTTCGACTGAAATTTAAAGTAGACTCACCGTCAGGTTGATGGAAGAACCCAAGGTCCGGAAGTGGTTGATAGCCAAAGACGGAACTGGGAAGAAGGTGGTACCTCTGTTGAGACCAACCGGAATGGGTATAAAGACTGGAAGGAAGTGGGGGAATTGAAGCGACGATTTGGGCTGGGAGAGCCAGCTGGTTGGTGGGAGTGCACGTTTGAAAAAGAGTAATAAAGTGAGCTGTGTGAAGTTAACGTTCAAGGAGAAAGTGTCGATCGACCATGCGAGCGCAACAGGTAGAACAGGGTAGGAGTGAAGGTAGGACGTGGATTGACAAACACGCAACTTTTCCCTGTAACGAGTGTGCTTCAGCAGCTTATCCTCTCGCGGCAAGAGCTGGGCTGGCGAGCAGGCGAACGAATGAGCTGGCTAGTCCTGGCTATAGCCTTGCCTTAACATCACACGCGCTGGCGCCTCGAGGCCAACATTCGATCACAAGGCTGGCTCGACTTGTTGATCATTCCATACGCCGTGGTTGTGCGCTGAGAGGAACAAGGATGAATCGTTGGCTGTGGAATACAGCCGAGCGGGGCAACGTTGTCTGATACAGACGTATGTGTGCTCGAGTGCGCCCGTTACATACATCGGCGGCTTATTCCTGCTTGGCCAGTCGACGTGGGTTACGTTAACCTGTACAGCCACGTAGATGGAGGTATGCCAGTGTGAGCAAAACAAGGCCGCGGTGCTGGAAGAAACAGGTTACGGGACGTGTATACAGTCAAGGCTGACTGCTTTCGCAACCCATATCCGCCCCATGTTAGTCGTGACAGTGCCGGGCGCTATGTCTGGAGTGGACTGGACTATCTGCTGCTGTGCAATGTTCAACACTATGTATTGTGCGAATCCACGAAGCAGGATGCAGACCGCCTAATGTCACAGGCATGTACTGTAACGCATGCCTGGCTTTCCGGTCGATAGAACAAAAACGCCGGCGCTCCCTTGCTTCTTCACTTACTGTTCTCTCACTGATTCCCATCCTCCCCGTTGTATATAATGTAGAACGAGCGGCTCGAAAGTCTGCGCAACAAAGAACTTCGCTTTAGCGTTTCCGCTTCGTGGAGGTGGCGCCCCACCTCAATATTTTTGTTCATAATTTTTCCCTTGGTCCGGTTCTGAGAACTCGGAGATTCGCTGCAAAATTGCCGAACTCAGCACCGCAAAAAGGCGGTAGAAAAATACCGCACACACATTGGGTTTCCCGAAGCAAAACTCCAAAATTCATGATGGAGTCCTTCTGGCCATTTTGTTACGCAGAGACGAGGCTTCACAGCCGCACAATACGTCTTTTGCCTCGTAGGAAAACTGGCCGGACGGACGACATTAAAAATTTCAGTAATTTGCTACGGTTAATCTTTATCGTTATAATTTGGTTTTACTGTAGTATTTTCTTTGTCGCTAAAATTTGGGTTGTGCTGGAGTATTTCCATAAGATGGTTGGGATGTCTCCTTGGTGATGTGGTAAGTCGTTTGAAGTTGGTGTTTGATGGCGGAAGCTAAAAGATCTTTCCACAGGGTACACTTGGTCATTGACCGATAGTTACACTCCATAGCTGCCGCCTTCAACATGTACCACCATGATTACATTTGAGCGCCATCCGACTGATGATCTATCCGGGAACTGGTTTGTCTGGTTCTCGATGTCGATTGCTTTTTCCAGGCGCTTATGATCACATGCTGCTCGCCTCGACAGCTCGAGCCACAGGCGCGCAGTATTTCAGCCCATTTCCTTCCGCTGCTCTCTGCGACCCTTTCCTCTAATCAATGCGTTGGTGGGGAGTTTTTCTCCGTTATGTAAAACATATCATGGGTAGATTGTCTTCTAATCTTCAACGTACGTGTACCGTGGCTGAAGTTGCGTACAGTTCATGAAAAGTTCTTTCGAAGAGGATATTGAACGTAGGTAGTGTAACGGACAAATGGACAACGAAATCTGGTTGAATGGATTGACATCAAACTGGTTGATGAAGTTTTTTAACCGCTTCTTGGAGTGGTGGTATCTTGCAAGGCTCCTTTCTTGGGGTCGCAACGGCTCTTAGGGATTTGGTAAATTTTGTAACGGAAAGTCAATCTGTAAAAGTTAGTCAGATTTGGCATTTTGTGGGAGAAGAGATGATCGGTTGACAAGTGAAGAACTTGAAGGAAGAGGAAGCTTACTTCATTTTGTCAGCTTGGAATTTGGCAAGGCATTCGCCGGTATGCCACGAAGCGTAGGTTTCGCCTTCAGGGTCGCGCTGAATGTTGCAGTCCCAATTGTTGATGAGGTCGTTGGCGCCGATACCGTCTTTGTCCTCGCACAACACTCGAAGAACGGCGCTCTACAGTCCAAAATCAAGGTAAGAATTATAATTCATGCGTGTTGTCTTGCCCAAGAGCTTACGCGGTACGGAACTCCGCAAACGTCGCGAGTCAAGTTAGCCTTGGTGAAAGCGGGGCTGTTGTTGTCATCGGTCTCGAAAAGCTGGAAGTAAAAATAACGCTTGGACGTAATCATCGTCAGGGAAATGTCGGGGGACGAAGCAGAAGCTGCACAGAGGTACCATACTTGAGGCCAGTATTTACTGTCGCGCGATCCGGGGAACTCGGCGTTGGGTCGTTCGGTGTCAATATAACCAAAGCAAATCTACACACGCACAAAATGCCTTAATATCTGGCATCGCTGAACAAAATACATGTACAGTACTAACTGCAGAAAAATGCTTGTAAGTGGCTCAGGCAATGGTGAATACCTTACCGTGTCACAGGCTCCGAAAGTGTCGCAGGATTTTCCCGTGCTAACGAGACCCTGAAAACAACATAAGTTATTGATAGATATATTTTTCTGGAAAAGTTCGTCGGTTTGTGAGACCTTTTCGTTGGTCAGCTTGACCAGTTCGGTGTCAATGCGAAGGTAAGCCTCATTGCGGTCGAAACGATCACGAGCAGCGTAGGGAGACAGTCCAGCTGAGGAGCCGGAACCAACGCTGGACCATTCTCGATCTCGATCAGAGCCTGAACCATAGCGACCCCTGGTGGTGTCCGATCCGTACGATCCGTAGCGGGAAGTTGTGCGGCCACCGTAAGAAGAACCAGCTGATCCCCAAGCTGAGTCCCGATCACCACCGCTCGAACCTACACAACGGAATTTGTATTTTTCTTTTTTAATTTCGTAGACATAATAAACTTTAACGTGATCCTTATCAGTATGCTCTTACCCCAACGATCGGTGGTACGGTCATAAGGGGAGTACAGCGAAGGCTGGGTGGTGGCGCCGCCTGTGATGACATCTCCCCATTTATCTGTTTGATACGATCCACGTCGCGCAGTTACGTAATTGGACGCGCTGGACCCGGCAGGATAACCGGCAGCGGAAGCGTAGCTTCCCGAGCCTGCTGGGTAGCCGGCTGCCGAGCTGGCACGGTTGTAGGTGTAGAGGGGATCTTGGGTGGTCAGACCGCTCAGGTAAGAGACGCGACCAGTGGGAGCATCACTGCGCTCCCAGGTGTGGGTGAAGCGACGTGGCGAGTCGGTGGCCGACCAGTCGTAAGGTCGAACGACAAGTTCTTGGTCTCCTTCAAAGGTGGGGGAACGGTCACCTACACGAGCTCCGTATGAGCCTGGTTCGACGGTGGCGCGGCGACCCCATGTCGGCGATTCCACATTGGAGATACGCTCGCTGCTGGCATACTAAATATTGCAGCAGAATTAATTTAATCTGTAATTGCCTCTTAGAGATGCAGATGCTGTGCGTAGCTTGACGGAAAAATCAAGGGAAGTTCTGCCAAACATACCTGGGCCAACACAGCTAGTAATATCCAGCTTAATTTCATGTTGAAGTCCGGGTTTTGCTAAAATGGAGCAACAGCACAGGTCGAATACAAAATCCAGATGGAGCGGTTTATTATAGGTTAGCTGGATTGCAACGTCCAACTGTTTCTGCTCTGGGTTGGTAGCTACCCGAAAAAGGTGGCGTACGGATTAGCCTTCGTACTGGGACTGTCCATATTGAGTAACGGTTTCCCTAGATTAACGGTAATCTTGGGTGCGAATCACCTTATCTGCGCATGAGCTCATGGGCAACACCGATCAATCTTTAAGACAAAGTGCAAGAAGGACATGACAATGCAACTCGAAGTATACAATGTAGATTTTTCATTTTTAAATTCATGTTACGTGAACTTGCTGGTAGCAGTCAACAACAATGGTCAATCATTCACCCAGGTCTAAATACCAACATGTAAAAACGTAAACATACGTTGACGTTCGGTAAGCGTCCAGGAGTAGACCTGAGCACCATCATTTGCAGCTTTTTAGTGCTGAGAACTCAAAAGTCTTCATGCCATAGCGTGGCGGACCGTAGCCGAGATTTGTGTGGCCGAGACGGGAGTATGGATTTCAGGTTGGACCACAGGGGCGTTGGTGGTAACGGACAGCTTACCGCATTCTTCAGGCGAAATTCGGTACATTCGATAACGGAAGAACAACCTGAAAATGCGAGAGGCATCACTTCCGGCAGTCACCACCACCAGTGAAAAAGGACAGGAAGATACGACCGTCCTCTCTCAGCACGATCGGCTGGTACCGTGTTGCGGAGGCCGGTCTAATCAATAGGCAATTTTCGAAATTTCAAAATTCGGATAATTGGCAGGCCATAAACGCCAAATCTCAAAAGGGAGAACTGGTCGTCTTGATTTTCTTCTGACCGCACTGATGACTAAAAAATTCTTCCCAGGCTCGGCTTCGATAGATAAGACTGTCCCCAGTGCTCCAGTTTTTTTCTAAGCGAATACCGTGCACGTGTCTCGCGCGAAGAGACGAAACACCAAATTTCACCAAAACCACCCGAAACCGTAGAAACAATTTTCAGCGTGCTGGGTTTTGCTGACCGCTGGTCATTAGTGTTGCTTTGGTGAGAAAATCGAGGTACATGCAAAAACAAGACCCAGACCCGAAAGACCAAAAGCTAAAACTGGGAGGTAAATAAAACTGACTGATCGTATACACAAAGAGGACGGTCGTACGCAGATTCAGCACGATCGTTTTCATGTTTGCAGAATACTACCGTCCTCTTTGTGTATACAGGAATTTTACTGGGTGGTAGAAAGTGTGTACTTGATTTTTCCGGGTTGGGTGGTACCGACGCAAGGCTGGCCATTGGACCATATCGCTGTGCTCTCGTCCGTACCCATTGGTACATCGAGCGAAGGAGAGAATAGACAATCGAAATCACTGATGTGGTCTGAAAGAACACGTTGGGGAAAACGCAGTGGAACACTGGAAATTGTCGAACTCGGTATACCATCTAGTTGGATATCTCAAACCTCACCATCGGTCAGTCGAAGAAAGCTGTCATCTGGAAAAAATTCTAAGCTGTGAGAGCGATATTTCTTTATGACATATTGACCCGAAAACAGTATCTACTGTAGTTGACGGACAAGGAAGTGAAGGAACTCACCGTCTTTGACGTAGGCTCGCAAATTGGCTTGCTAGAGTTTACGAAGAAGGGGCAAGATTATGTCGACTGTTAACTGAACTTCGCAAGCCAAAACTTACCGTGAACGGATGTCCGCAGACGTCCTCTGTCACCTGTCTCAGAAATTCCTCTATCAAGTTATCTGTGAATAGCAATATAGGTTATAAGTATGCAGATGCACCATTTTGTTGATGAGAGGCTCGTTCTGATCGGTGGCTGTAAAGATCTTTTGGTATTGAGAGATGTATCGGGCTCCAGGGAAGGCTGCCATTGGTCTGGACCTTCAAGAGCGCAAAACGGATGTTAAGATCCCGTATGGTGCGTCGCGTTATGCAAACCGTGCTGGCGGGACTTTGGCATTGAATCTCTTACGTGTCCAGGAACACCTTTATAACAGGATCACATGTTCCAAAATCTACCGGACAGAAACCCAGTTATATGAAGCGCACTCAAGCAGTAAGGAAGCTATTTATGGGAAGGAGAAACCCTACTGTCGCAAAGAGCTCCATCGTGTCTCACCCCCAGAGGCTACAGCAAAAAGAAATAATCACGGGAGGAAGTTAACAGACGCACAGGCTCCCGAACGATGGAATACTCGCAAGTAAATAAAGGAAAAGATTACGGTACGTTTTGTAACTGCAGAAGTTCGGCTTGGATGCGGTAATATCCACTTTCTAATCCTCGCACCAATAGTCCAGACGAGAGCACCGCGCAGCAGAGGCTAATCTTCCACAGCTGGAGAAAAAGGATCCGTGATGCAGTCGAGGCTTCAAAACAATGGGATTTTGGACACTTACTATTCCCCACATTTTGATTTCCACCGAAGTCCAATGTGGAAAAGTCGATCAGCAATCGACAAGGAAGAAATGATGTCCGAGTAAAGTTATTGGTTTGTTTTACTTTCTACACGCTAGGGCAAAGTGTCCACGGTGCACGCACCTCTTTTGGCCCACCGTTTGTTCCCATTCAGCATGACAGCTGGCGGTTTAAGCTTCGAGGCGGGAAAGATCCTAATCAGCCTTTCAAACTTATTTCTGCCCAAACTTGTCAGAGACCTTTCCGGTTCCACACTTTGCCACAGTCCATCATTTGTGCGGTTGAGTACAAAGTCCGGCGCCACGGGGCGAGTATTCAGTACAGAAATCAGTCGATAAGTCCAGCTGATGAATCAACCAGACTGCTCATCCTGACTCATACTGCTCTTCTGTTCTCAGGCCACGCATGACGTCGTGTGTGACGAGACTATAACCAGCAGGTTTCAGCATTTTGCCAGACGTCTCGTGACATCAAATGGCACTTAAGCCTGCAACCCAGCTTCGCACAACGGCATTAGCTTGATTGATTGATGAAGTGGCTTGTGCAGTCGTTTCCGAAAATGATTTCCTTCTGAAATTGCTGCCGTTCCCGACTTCCCGTGAGTTGCTCATCCCAGTTGCTCCAGTCGTCTGTGGAAGCGGTGGGAATGCGCTGACGACGGGAAAGATATCGATATGGGAGTGCTGATTTCGCAAGGGAAGAACATTACGGATTGTTGATGATGGGCTTTGCAACGTGAGCGTCGTTAACGGTAACGTTGTTTCAAGTAAGTGATCAAACTTGTGTGCTCTCTTCATCGCATCCTCTTGAACATGCACCCTCATCAACCCTTATCAAGCACTAATGTTGGCCCAAAGTTTTCAGTGCAGGCAGCATATTCATATCGCTAACGTTCTCTGTCTGCAGGCAATATCTTCTCCCTCCCCCGAATCTTCCACGGAAAATCAACTGCAGAAGATTTCTTCCCAATGATCTGTTCTCCTTCTTAAAATCTGGGAAAGATGGATCCAACGTTTCCAAGCGAAACTTCTCCGACATCGTATGTGTTGACCAAGACGGATTTCTCGATGGGGCTGGAGGATGCAGCTTCGAATGTAGTGAGCAGTCAGAATAAACTAAAGCATGCTCACACCGAGGGACAGTTCAACAAAATGTCCGCTCGGCACGTCTCGGGAATGTCTTCGGGTCAAGGAGGAGCTGCGGAGAATGACGGACAAGAATTGGATGGAACAAGGCGCTTTAATAGCCATCACATGCTCCGATCCAATGTAAGAATCGAGAAGCCATGAATGTGCCATGCGTCCGCGCATGACGTCGTCTTGACCAACACAGTTCGCAAGGCGTGGTCACTGTGTTTCACACGGAAGCAATACGTCATATGCGAGTTGAGCTGACAAAGTTGCCTGTTTTTTGTCGTCCTTGAGCGATCAATGCGGATTACTTAGCCTTGATCGCCGATTAGGTTATATACGTGAGGATTGTTTGGCCACGGGTTTTAGAGTGGTTTCTTCTGTAGGAAGCTCCCGACTTACTTGACCTACCAGAAGAGAACGCCGAGCAGATTTGGCTGAAACGGAGTGGAATACAGAGAGACGACAGTGTCGTTCCCATCACCGGCCTTGAGAATGAACAGAATATCCCTGTGGACGTGGATAGCGTCTCGGTACATGGGCAGAACGTTTCTGGAGCAAATGAAGGTGTTTCAACGGAAAATGAATCAAAGCGTCATGATGCAGGTACACGTAGTAAATTTTCGGTCGAGTAACTGGACGCCGCCAGTCTTGCAAGCACTTACATACGATTATATCATTGAAATTGCCGGGTGTGATGTATGCCGATGGACGACCTTCTAAATCGATCTTTCTGATGTTAGGTGGTGGTGAATTGACATTGTCCACTGCGTCCATCACCGCCACGATCCTGAAAGATGACGACCCAAAAGCCAAGAGTCAAAGTGGGACGTCGGTGAAGCTACGTAGAACGTCCTCAACTGAAGACGGACGAGATCGAAGGCAGCGGCAGTCGTTATACAGTGAAGGCGAAGGAGGTCTGAGTCTAGCAGGGACAGCCTTGACCGGTGATGATAGTTCCTACGGGCAAGGGGACAACGCTAGTGGCAAGAAAAAGAAGACTCTGACGAGAAGACTGTCGTCATTCTTTTCGAAATCTTTCAGGCGGAAGAGCGGCCAGAGTGCCAAAAGAGTTTCGTATTCCGGAAGCGGAATAACCGCGGCCGAAGAAGAGGAAAGTTCGTCAAGGCCGGCCTCCAGCTTCTCGCCCACGCGGGTATAGAATCTTAAAAAATAGACGGAGAGAAACTTGGCTCGATAAACCGAAACTCGGCAAAAAAGTGAACCAGATGGTTTCTCCAGGTGGCGCATTGTTGCAGCTAATGTCACGGAAACAGTGCGCCACTTGGGAAAACGATCTGGTCGAATTGTCTGCAGAACTCCCGCGAATTAATGAATAAAGAAATAAAGGAATATAAGAATCAAAGAAATAGAAAATAATACATGTAATACATGGGACACGTTTCTGTACTAAAAGCATCAAGTGGTTTGGTTTATATTACGTTTTGTTTCAGACCGAGCTTTCTCCAGGAGCGTTAGTTCAGTACAGACAGCAGCAGCTCCTCAATTTCGGTTTCACGAGTTCTCTGGACGAGCTTCTCCTCCACGAGCCGGATTCCTTCCTCTTCGTTCCTCTCAGCGACTCAGGCTACTTCTCGACGGACCTGTCTCAAATGGAGAAATTCTCGATGACGGCGAGCACCAGTAGTCACGCTACCTTTGGGGCCAATCCGCTAGCCACCACTTCCACATCCAGTCCGCGACAGCGACCTCCATCCTCCGAACCGGGGCTGAAGTCCAGAAACGAGACTGTGACTGAGCAACATCCACCCGAAGTCATGCAGAGGAAGGCTGTGGAGGAGAAAGAGTCAGTGAAAAAGCCGAGAAGACTCTCGTTCGTCGAAGGAACCTCCATCATAGAGAATATCAACCATCTGGTAAGCAAACAGTCGTTAGCAAAGAATTGGCGAACATCAGTCCATTCGGTAGCACCAAGCGCTGCTATGCTGGTGCTTGACCTTGATATCGGATTTTGGTGTCGTGAACCAGCATGTACGAAGTTGCTTGTGAACGCCGACGTGCCTGTAAGCAGGTTGGTCGTCTGTTCCGTGTCGTGAACCTGCGTACATCCACCAGTGGATCACGCCAATGTATCAGTATGTAGGTTTGTGCAGTCGTAGTTTTGTTCCTTTCCGAGCTTCCCACGGTCTCTCTTTGAACTTCGGATTATCTATTTGCAGGTCTATTCGCCGTCTTCGGACAATAACGGTCCACAGTCGCCGCACAGCGCAGATTCCAGCCCGGCTTACGGCTTTGGAGAAGAGGACGACAGCGCACCTTATGGTGAGCGAAATGTCCCTACTACGTCCCAGTCTTACGATCAACTGTCCAACACACCTCGCTCTCAAGTAGCCCGACGTGCCAAGAAGCTCAGGTTCAAGAGTCATCCCTGGAAATGGATCAAGAGTAAATTCTAATAAATTCCGTTGATGTGCAAAACCTTTTCCACTGCGCAGCTTTTTGTGATACCGTCGAATATCATCGGTTCCATGAATTTTGATTTCATCGTTTATGCATGTCCTTGTTCTGTTTTTGGTAGTATTTGGAATTCCATTATTTGGTTTCACATGGATGGGTTTAGAAAAAGGCTGTATTTTCCGGTGCCAAATTTGTCCACTTGTGTGAATACTTTGCTTTGATTTTAACATGACACGTTTTTCCTTCTGTGTGCTCTGCTTTTGTAGTTGCTTCTTCAGGCGAGTGATGAACGATGGTAAAACTGTTTGTGAAACTGATGGTAATGATACTGGCTCGAAGTTGGTATTCTTGAAAAATGGAACAATGACTTTCGGAAAGGTGTACGACGAACGAACAACGATGGTCCTTTGTGCGGCAACTTCACTGCGCGACTTCGCGTGATCATGGTCATGCAGCGTCGGCACGTACGACAACATTGTCAAGAAAGATCAAGAGCATCTAAAAGTGGGTCATCATTCATACATACATACAGCAGAGAATAGAAAAAACAAAGAGTTTTTTGAACGTATCATTGAGCATTCGTACACTTTAAATATTTGAACTTCACTGCAGCTATATGTATAAATGGTCGTCGTTGCAGTTTTAATTTCAATTTACAGTGTACAAGTTAGGTAACACAAGACGGAAATTTTGTTTAAAGTCGAACTTTGCGGAGCGAATATCTGGATTTGGTTTTTCGGAAAGATGTCGTACGCCAACGTGAAGGCCTTTATCCTGATCCTGGTAGTCATGGCCGTGCCGGCCGCTATCCGGGCTGCGCCGTTCAGTGGTGGATTTCAAGCACCTGCGATACCGGCTGTACCGATGCCCGGAATGCAAACGCCTTTTACGGAAAGAGACTCACTAGCCAGCGGACAAGCTCAACTAAGTGGTTCGAGTGCCTTCCGAGGACCCATGTCCGCCCAGAATTTACAAGGTGAGTCCCGTCTAACATCCAACGTTCGAAATACTCTGATCGAGCCATTGGTTCGTAGGTTTCAAGGATATCGGTATTGATCCGAAGGATTTCACCGATTCTGGACACGGATCAGGGCCAATGGCTGTACCTTCAGGTTCGTGAGAAGTTAGTCAAAAGGAATAAGTTTCGAATTCGGATATTCGGTCTCTTTTAATCTGTGAGGTTTCCTGGTCTAGGTTTCAACGATCTGGGACTGGGTAGCATGATGGGCGGACATGGCACACCTGACGCGCGAGCTTTGCGCGCAGAGTTTGATGCTTTGGTCCGATCTGTCGGCAGTAAGTTCGCGTTTTTTCGAGCTCAAATTGAATTAAAACTTTGACAGTTGGATCCGTTTCTTGCAGCTATGGATAGTAACGGAATGTCAAGCCAGAACATTAAGAACATTGGCTTCAAGCCCAGCGATTTCAGTTTTATTCCAGGCGGAAGACCCACCTTTTGAAAGCAGGAAATTGTTGTGGCAGTTAGCATTGATTCGTGATCTCCTGCGGAAGTCACAGTACCATGCATCGTGTGATATTGTTCATTCGGTTTTGCGAAAGCGTCAAGGGATCCTACTCGGGATGAAAGAGTGAAATGAAAAGTCAAAAACAGTATTAAGTTTTTAAAAATAAGTGCACTGAGCTTCTAATCGGTGAATTCTTCTTACACAAATGAAAGACGTGCGCGTGCATCATTATTGAACAGGAACGGACGGAAATGATTTCAATCGCCTTAACAATTCAATGGTCCCAAAGCTAATTAGCTTCAGGCGCTCCTGGAAATACGGACTGCATGTCGGATATTGCGCACGCCGACTTTCCTGGTACCGTAGTTTTCTAAGAGTTAGAGCTTGGTGCGGCTCGGTAAAGTCGCTGACGAACGGTGTACTTCGGTTCCCGACACTGGGCCGTTCTCATTGAGTTCTTTCAACTGCATGACTAAGCTGGGTATGATATCGACACGCTCACGACGGATCGACATGAACTTGAAGATACCGTAGATCACCGGATTCAGTAACGTGGAAGTCATTCCTGTAAGAAGAAGAAAGTACATCGATGTTTCGTGACTTTTGTTTTTGAAGACTTACCGAAAGAGAGAATGATTGTCATCCAACCGTTGGAAATTTCGCAGTCGAATAGATACCCGAGCATCGAGATATAATACGGCGCTAGAAGAAAACAAGGAAAATTGAGTAAAGTTTTTGCGGTAGCTGGGTGCTCACCCCAACAAACGATGTAAGCCAGGGCGATGCCGAAGGTCATCCAGATGGAAAACCGGCGAGTTCGTCGGTACAGCCGCCGACCATAATCTGCAGGTAGGTTGACGTGTTGCAACTCAATATTCAAAGCTGAAGGAGAATCCAGTGCAGTATCGGGCTCGTGAAGTCCATCCCTCTCAGTGGAGCTGACAGCACTAACTGTTCGGTGCAGCTGGAATAACTTGGAATGCAGTAAAATAGCCAGATTGTGGGGGGCCATCAAGGTCACCGCCAGAGTACTTCTTCGACGAGAACGCTCGGTGGCATTCCGGCCCAGCACTATTTTGGATGGGCTTTTTCCTGTAGAGCAAACATAAATTTTTCAAAATTCTCTCAACCTTATCAGACCTTTTTAAAATACTCTGAGCCTTAACTTCAACCTTTTCAAAACGCTCTCAACCTCTCACACTCTACAATTTTTTTCGCTCAGAATTTTCAGATGAGATATTCAGATTTTTAAAAGTACCAAGATTTTATTGTGTTCTTCCAGCTTTTCATCTACACAGTTTTTCGTATTCGAGGAGGCATTTCCACAATTTTAGTGTTGCGTTTGGTTTTGGGCATTACTTAGCGTTATGCTTGGATTTGGGAATTACGGCATTTAAAGATCCCTTCCGAGACCTTCCATTCATCAATATAGCTTACCGCAGTCAATATCGGAAAAATTAATCCTGCCTGTTTTGTTTGCCCCTTTGTTGTTTGACAGTACCTCGTACACCACGACGAGAAATTATGGGAAAGATAGCAGCATGGAAATTCAATCAAGTTACGTACGTGCTTCCGTACCGCTGTAGCGAAAAGACCTGGCCCGTAATTTCTCATCGTGCGTGTAACCGATAAGGGCATTTGAACCTTACGGATTGTGGGACTTTTTGTGATCGAGGGTAATTCGATCAGCCATTTGACCAGCGTTGGTCGCTGATGGGTGAAGCATGCATTGAATAGGACTAAACTCAGTAAATACCTAGCGCAATCCGGGATTCTTGGGACGTCTTCAAGAAGATGATGAAGCAAGCCGCAAAGATGATGAGAGGAATAACGAACATTATGCACAACGTCGACATGGTGTAGGCCACTTCTTGAAGTCGGGAACTGTAGGCTCCGTGCGTAACGCACTACAGAAAAGAACATATCAATTTTCATATCACTATGTATTCATTTTCTTTCATAGCTTTAAATTCTGTCTTATAATTTTTATTTTTCGTAATTTCTTCTTTGGGAAGTTGTCAGACGGTCTCGCTCAGATCGTTGTCCCAAGTGACGCACATTCTCCTTGTTACTGCGGTGGGCGTGCGCCACTTGGGGATACGATCTGGGTGAATCCTTTCCCACGTCCCACGTTCCCTTTTATTCTTCAAAAGGTTTGTCAAAATGAATTTGTTTTGCGATTCAATTGAGGTTTAGTTCGTGGAAGGAAAAATAATATTCCTACCTGGTGAAAGTCCGTGCAGGTGGGGGCTCTTTCCACGTGGAAGATGATTGCCTGAACGACAGAGAAACGTATGAATTTAGTTTCTGGCAAGCTTTCGTGTTGGGAGGCTCTCATCTCAACAGTTGAATGTGACTGCTCTCTTCGTACTTGAGGAATACTGCAAAGGGCGGCGAGAAGCCAAGCGGCGACGGAGATGATGCGAGAACGTGAAAGCGCAGCATCTGCGCGCGATAAGGACAAGGGATAAGTCACGTTAATGCAACGCTCCACGGTCATTCCTGTCAGGATCATGGTGGAAGCGTATAAACTGCAACAAGGCGTCGTGTAATAGACAACTAGGAAAATTAATTATCAATCTTCGTTCAAAATGACGCAACGATGTCGCTTCCTGGTTCTTGGATGTCGAATCCCTTGTAGAGGCGTAACCTCCGTAACTGGTAATCGAGGCTAATATTATATAATGTCGTGCAACGGAGGACGGTAATCGATTATGAGCGAAAGGGAAGTTACTCAATCTAGGTGTACCCTCAATTAAATGTCTCTCGTAAATGTTCTAGGAATGTCCTACCACACTAATGTCCAGAAGAAGACAACAACGGACTAATTAAGTTAGCACTCTGCTCTCTCGAAGAATTAAGGCGTCATCCGGCACGACATTCGTGCTCATCACCATCACTTCAACATCGACTCACTTCCGGCTACTTTACCAACAGGATCGAGCAGATGCTTCTGCAGATAGGAAACCTCCTTGATAACACGAGGAGACAGGCGACTATCCAGATTTACATCTCTGCTTTTCAGATCAGTTCCTTTCTCTCCATCGTTCCTCTTATCTCTTGGAGAGTGTTCGGGTTTGTTCAAAAGTGAACTCAACTGCGTTTCATGGGCTTTGTGAGAAAGCTTATAGGGACGAAGTGCAGAGTGTGTGTCCTTCAGAGTGGAGATTTGGTTTGTCAAGACGGAGGGTGCAGGCATTTTAGGCCAGAAATCCGCTCTTCAAAAGAGTCGTCCTCTGCGAAAGCCGAAGCGTGAAAGGGCTGCCGGAAACGGAAGTAATCCGTCCACATGAACCCGTAGCGTGAAGCAACGGTGGTGCAATTTGCCAGCCAGCCGTTGCATGTGTGCAAAAGGGAAATATTGGGCAAATCTCAAATGGAATCTTATCATAATTAAATCAGCCTACTGGCCCCTAAATTGCGGTAACTGCCTGGTATTTTCTTTTAACCATATGTAAATTAGCGCCAATCTGGCAAGTGAGGATAGACTAATTTCGGTGAAGGTCGGAACACTGCCCTGGATGGGCCGAGAAAAAATCGTGGGCGTCTCACTTGTCACTAATTGCTTTTACAAGGCCAAACCGCGAATGGCTCAGAAGGTGCTGATGCATGTACCTGAACATTTGCATGAACTTGACGAACCGGCAAAGTTCAGTGCTGCCATTCCATTTCATGGTGATGTTCCAGATGGCGTCGGCCAGAAGACAGAAGAGGCAGACTAGGGTATCGGCCACGGCCAGCTGGAGAACCAGCAAGTTCAAGGCCGACATGTGGCCAGCACGTTTCAGGCAGGCTATGTAGCAGATGACCGCACAGTTGGCCACCAACCCAATTACGGCCAGCAGGAACAGACCACTGATAAAGAGGAGTAACGTTCAGTTTGAAGTACTAACTTGCGCAGATGTTGGAACGATGTACTTGAAAATGATGGTGATGAGGTACGTACGCACCTAATGATCCACGGTCGGTTGGTGAAGTAATGAGGGTTGTACGTCGTGATGAAGGTGGCAATTTCCTCGATAGGCGATGTCCAATTTTGATGGAGTGCCTCGCAGGGACGGAAAGCATTGTTGGACAAAGATGGGTCGTGCTGAGAGGAAGGACTCTCAGTGAAGGTAGACGTGGTCATTTTTAACAGGTCGACGTCAAAAGAGTCGTTGAATTTTTGTTTTCTGGGCGGACTGAAATCTGAAACATCCACATTCATTGCATCATCTCGAACCATCCAAGCCCCTCAACCTCCGTGTTCCCGCTCCTCGCAATGTAGGAAGCTTAGGTCTGTCCAGATATGCGTTCGAAGAATCAATGTTCGCACAGTATTAGCGATGTACATTATGACTCGAACTGAAAGAATTCCCGAAACGTAGTGGGAGAAACAATCACAAGATAGTGTGGAAGCTGAGAGGCACCACACGCCGACGGGTACAACGTGAAAAGTTATCTTAATGAAATGGGATGGAATGATGGGTGTCGGAGCGTAATGCGGTCCATAATGAGAAGGGCGGGTTGCGTGGTACGCGAGGAAGTATGCTTGCGGGCAAGCCAATCCAGCGAACCTGCGGCAGCCGCGGGAAGAGTACACTGGTGCTGGCACGTACAGTGGAACGCGGGAATGATAGCTGTCTAGGTCTCCCTTTGGCTATGGTGCATCTGAGTAATTATGACGCGCACGATTAAAGTCAAATCTGCATACCCATCATTCAGACTGTCATGCTGGGTATTTAAGGACTTGAAGGTCAGCTGTTTGACAACCTCCATCCAAATTATAGAGAGCTACCCAGCCGCAAGCTCGAACAATCATCCAGCGGCGCTCGGTGGCAAACAGTCTAATTCAAGAAAAATAATAACATCAACTCTCCAGAGAGCCGCGGTGGAGGTCTGTTATTCCACTGAGTTTTGTTGCTCCAGTCAACGAATCCACACCTCCCGCTGCTCAGATGATAGCCTTAATCTATGCTCACCCTTTCAAACGACGGGGAGGTCTTATCCACATTACATAAGGAAAGACTGCACCAAACAAAAACATTTCAACAGAAAATTGTATACAGGTCTGCTGCTGCAGATAGAGCCATGAAGGGCGGGAAAAGTGGACAGATCTTCCCGCGGTGGTGACGTCACTGTGGCCTGAATCGAGGTACTAGGTTTGACAAGTAAGAATGTCGCACAGCGAATTACAGACGCATAAACAGTACAAGGTAAAGGTCGTAAACTTAGCCGCCCCATACCGGGTTTGTAAAGTTAGCCACGGCTGTAGCGTCTTCCGCTTGATTGACCGTTTGATTGTCAGTCTTCGCTTTTCAACATGGGATTCAACGTTTCTTAATTGCGGATCTCTTGGATTCTTCGAATCTTCACGTTGACTGTACCTAAAATCATTCGATAGCCCATTATTTCATCTATCGATCTATCGATCTATCCATAAATCATTGGGAGTAAGCAGGAGAGAACAGGCGAACTTGGACGGCTAACTTTACAGACCCGGTATGGGATAGCTATTCTTACAACCCTTCCCTCGTAGTGTAATTAGCTAGTGGTTCCAACCACTGGGAAGGCCGGGCGAGTGCGACCGAACACCGAGAAAACCAACCTGTCATGCGACACCCCCTTCCCCCCAACTCTTAATGTTGCGGAGGGATGTTGATTACTGAAGACGAAAACTCAGTCGTTATAGAATGGACCTCAAGGCTGATTGTGCTGGTTCAGTCGAATGTTCTTTACTTCGGCCTCCCGCAGTTTCTTACAGGAACGGTACGATGACTAGGTTTTCGGCTTAGATTGTGGAAGAGACTCTCTCCTTTCCACCTGTGTTGTCAGTTTGGGGATTAGAGGCGGCGAAGGATTGGAATAATCCCCTTGTGAGCTGTCGTATGATATTAAGAAGCCACAGGTATACGTTTTCCTGGTAACCTGGTCCCACTTCTGCAGACGTAGACTGGCTACATGAGATAACGCCCGCAATGTAACGTCATGGCTGCACTAACTTTCGGCAGCACTTGAGCTTCGAAGTCTGCTTGGAAAGCTTAGTTCCGTGTTTACAACGTGGGAGTGAGGAAGATGGGCAAATTCCGACATGGCGGTCTCGCATGGCCGCGTCTGTTCACACCCATCTCTTCATTTTGACGAGTGACGTTGCGCATTACATGCCGGGGATGTTGATTACTGAAGTTAAGAACTTCATTGTCACGATAGCATGCCACCTTTCCGGATGAATGGCTCGTTGAACAACACTCTTGATGACTCTTGCTTTACACCATGCAAGATACCCAAATTTCGTGCCCCCTTTATTCCCAGCACACTAGTCGCTAACTGTTGAAGCCCAGCCTTGAATCGACGCCTACCGCTTGGGATAGATTTTCGAGCAGCCTGCGTGCAGAGATGTCTGCATTCAATGTACACGCAGGGATTAAAAATTAACATCTGTCTTAATCAAGCACAACCGGATCCATTTTTCTTCTGATATACAGTAATGGCTGTGCGAAGAATCTGTAACCGGGATGAAAAGTCATAAAACAAATACCAGAAAGAAGAGCTCTGGCAGAAAAAAACAGAACTTTGGTTTGACGAATAAGTTTTTACATTAGATTTGACAAGTACAAAATTTGTCCACTACCATTGAAGACTGTCAATAGAGCTGCACATTCTTGGTAGTAGCTCGATAGAGAAAATTCCATTGGTGCAGAACAAGGAGGAGAAGAAGCGTAGTGAGTCACCATAATGAGCATTGCCTGTGAGCGGGCTGATTATAGCGGCTACCGGCAGGACAACTGAATGCCTTGGAGAATTCCGGCATGTTGGACAACGGTCCAAGAACCCTGACAACGACATTGCCATGTATAAATACTTGATACATACTTAAGTTAGTAAAGAGTGCCTTCACCGAAGGTTAGTTTTGTGACAGCCTATTGGTGCCAGCCTTGACGCTTGATTCAGTTCTTCTCAAAGGCACTCAAAATCTACAGCCCGCTCGCCCGAAATCCGTACACAGTTGTACGATTTCAAATACAGAACCTATTCGAAGCTTTCAATACTGCTGGCCATGGCCACTGCAGCCAAGTGCGTGCGACGGATCACATCAGTCATAGCGTGGTGTGATGCATGTGTTATGTAATTTGGACCTTTAGCCTGGCTTGCTGTGTGCTGAATATTTAGCAGGCTTCAAATTGAAACCGAAGTAATTATGTACGGATGTCGAGCGAGCAGACTGTGCTACCTGATGGGTCCTGGGCTGTGGACGGAAGCCGAGATCTTGTTCATAGCATCTTGGATGCGCATAGAGCCGCACCAGATCTGGGCATAGTTGAGAAAGAAGAGTTGATCATGCGTCAAATTGGAACCGGGCAGGCGTTCTTCCGCCCCATTACGAGCAACCCATCGATGATAGGCCTGCAAGGAAAACCAACCACCCAGGTCAACCGGTCCAAAATCTTCCGACGTGCAGAGCAGGAACAGCCAACGTACCCGATAGGCTTGCTTTAGCCCACCATTATCGGCAATGTTCTCTCCCAGTGTCAGTCGGCCATCCACCTGCAATAAAAACAGAAGGTATTGTTAATTGATGAATGATTGAATACCCATGAGAAGTAATGGCCGAAGGTAGAGAAATGCGGGGTCTCATGGGGGTTAACTACCCGTGGCATTGGGTCTTTTCTAGAACTTACATGGAGGCCGACTTCGTCGACGATGTACTGCGAGTACTGGTCCACGAAGCATTCAGCTTTGCGGTAGAAGGCCTCGGCGGTAACGTTGTTCCACCATTCTTTCAGGTTACCGTATCGATCGAACTGCCGGCCTGCAACATATACAGTATCTCCGTATATATGCACTTGAATGTACTACATGGTTCTTCACGTTACCTTTCATATCAAAGCCGTGGGATATTTCGTGGCCGACCACAACTCCAATACCGCCGAAATTCATTGATCTAAAACCCGATCCGTTAAGATACGTTAATATACGTTGATAACCAAGTCGAGTACATGCAATCTTCTTCCTGCAGAAAATCTCGGCAGGACGTAAATATTTTCGAGAGGAACTCACCGTGGATATGAAGCGCTGTAAAAGGGCGGCTGCAAAATACCAGCTGGGAAAACTGCAACAGAGGAAGCGGTCCGCGCACTTGCGGGGAAATCAGATGATTCACGGAACAGTTTGCCCTTACCAATATCATTCTTGTTCGGGTTGTAAAAAGCGTTGACGATGGCTGGCCCACTCGTTGTCCACCTGCGTATTCAGCCGGTACTCAATCAGGGGGTCAATTTTTCTTCTTTTCGGAAAAATATCTCGTACCTTTCAGCGTCCACAGGTTGGCGTAATCGGTCGACGTTTTTCTTGGACTGATAGCCTAATATGCGGGCGACGTTGACCACGAAGACGTCGTCGGTTACGATCAGCTGTAATCAGGCAAAGCTTCAGCTCTGTAAGTTTGAATTCAAGCGTAGTGCAACAGGTGGCTTACAGCTTCGTATTCCTTGTTGAGTGCGGTTGTATTCAGCAAAAAGTTGGGATATCCAATTTTCTCATTCATAAATTGAGCCTGAAAAGCAGCAGACGATTACTACAGAACCCTAAATTTTTCAAGAGACGAAATGAGACTTCGGCAGCAGAAATTCGCCAAGGTTAAAAAATTTCAACTGGTCATAACAGCGCTTTTCCTTCTGGGTTCCGAGTGTCCCAATCATTGTGCTGATGCAGGATCCGGTAAATTTTAGTCAGGGAACACCAGAAGCCTCCAATGTCGAAAACACGCTACCTTTTCTCGGGCCTTGTTTGACGTTTCAGATTCCATCCAAGTCTGTTCATCAACCATTTCGATGAAGGATTCCCGAATCATGTGAATCATTTCCAGCGCCTATTGAAAAACCGTTCATCAAACGGAAACGCGAAAGCTAATAGAATGGAGTTTCAGAGGGGGAAGTACCTTGTCCTTGCTCTGTTGGTTAAAATGTTCACGGATGAAGAGGGCGCCAGTAGCCATGCCCATCTTCTCATTAACAAAGTCGATGCACTGCTGCCATCTAGCCCGCTGCTGGGATACGCCCATCAGGACCTTGTGAAAGTTAGCGCGGGCTTCCAGGTATGCTGACGACAGGTGGGGGACCAACTCCATGGCCACTCTCCACAATGCATAGTTCCATAATTGCCGGCGGGTGTACCTCCGGATAATGGTGGTGGCGGATTTCAGGTAGGGTAAACCGTAAGCCACGATAGGTTCGGTTGAGTTAAGGGAATAGCCTAACAAGGTCCGGAAGTATAGGCTCCAGTTGAATGAGGGCGTTTCTTGTTGGAGTTCGACGAGTGTCATCTTGTTGTACAGAGCGCTACGGGTTGCTTGACGCTCTGACTCGGGTGAACTAGCCTGTGGAATATCATAACCTAGCTCAGGATTTTCCGATATTGCAACTAGGCTTTTGGGAGATCGGCGAACAAACTCGGCAACGATGATTTTTGAAGTGGCGCACGTTTCGAGTATTATTGGCTGGGCAAGTGCGCCAGTTCGGTGATCGATCATATCGAGCTTTCCCAAGTGGCGCACGGTTTCAGAAAAACTAGCGAAGAGCGTGCGCCGCTTCTCAAATTGATCACGCCGAGTTTGTTTGCTCAGCTCTCATTTTTCTTCTGATGCAGCGTTAAGGGAAACAAGGCTGAACGGCGTGGATAACCTATCTGCTTGCGTTACTGATATTTCAATATCGTTCTTTCGGAGTCGATAATAAGCGTTTTTCCATTTAGCAGGTGTCTCGCAATCCCAAACAGCGCATTTTTCTACGGTTGCTCGACGCTGTTATTGATGCTTGCGTACATTGGCCAGATCAATCTCCAGCTGAAGTGCTTGGCGTAGTTCCCGTCGGATGGTTTTATCCACTCGTCCACTGCTGGTCTCACTATTGCGTCCAAAGATGGCGGCAATGTCGACCATGTATTGCAGATAGGCTTCCAAGTCTTTGGCCCATTGCGGATTAACGTAATGATCACGACTGGGCAGAGCGAAATCTGGCTGGTCAATCTGCTCAATGATGGACAAAGTGAGACGGAAGTAACAATAACAGTTCACAGATACACCTCACCTGTAGAATGTGTTTTTCCGAGTCTTTATCATCCGGCCCAACCCATTGATCAATGACAATGACAATATTGAGGTCGCGGTGGATGGAAGCCAGCAGCTCCTCCACGGACATGTTGGTGGCTGGAAGAGAAGACTGAGAAGGACCTGGGTTCGTGCTGATGGGGGTGGTGGTAGTGCGGATGGAGGACAAGGAAGTGGCTACTGGCCAGTGTCCGTAAGACCGCATTAGGTCCCGTAAGGGTTGATCGCCCTGTACCTCAATCTGAGTGACGTTCATACAGGAGGCAAATAGCACCTGGAAAAAGCGTTCTCGTTTCGATTCTGAAAAGCGCAAGTTACTTTCTCTGGAAGGCCTGTTGCTTTTTGTTCTCCGTCCCGTAGTTTACACTGGAGGAGCGTACAGAGAACCAATTTTTTACACTTCTCTAAGAGCGTGGAGGAAGGCTATTCTTAGCTGATGAGTTATCGCACCTTCGCCTTTTTCATGGCGTCTCCGGAAATGTTTTGCGATGTCAGCTTGGTGGAATTGTCTTGCACCTTTCCATTCTGTGATGTGTCCTCGAGAAGACCTGAATATCACTAGTGGTTTTTATCTGAAAGTGTAATTAGTGACATATGATTTTGGCGTACGTCGTAGTTGAATCTGTAGTTTATCGGCCATAACTTCAAATGTGGAAATGGATGTGCGATCATCGGGGATAATGTGCTCTTTATTCCAGTTGGCGCAGGCGTAGTTGAAGAAGTCTTCACAGGGATCGACGTTGAAATCCATTGCGGAAATTAAACGCGCCGCTACAGAAGACAGACAACGTCATTGTCCTTTCAACAGCTCTATTTCCAATGGTTGTGTAAATCAGCTTCTATGCGATTCATCGTCGATGGCTGCACATGTCAGTTGTTTGTTGCCGTCTGCGCTTGACACCTGTCACTTTCATGCGACAAACAACCGCTAAGAATGCATCCGAGTGTGCGAAGGGATGCACGGGGGAGATTTGCAGGAACAACGGCTTTGTTGACAGAAACAACTGACATACAGTAGTGTCAGCTGTTTATCCTATATACACGATTGACTGCCGCCCTAATGTTGACGCCTCAATGCATTATCGTTATAATATAATTAAATTATCGTCCGTGCTTCAGTGCGTCATTAACATGCAATTCAGAAGACGAGCTGTCAAGAGGCAGTTTCCAGCTTGTGGCAAAAGCTTTGGTTAACACACGATTAATGACAAACAAAAATTACCACGGAAAATACTGCAAACTCTCGTTGCGTCCGCCCAGTACGTGCGCGTAAGTCACGATGCACCCCCGTGGGGCATTGAGCAGGCAGTAAAGCCGGACCGTCGTTGTACTTGACGTGTACAATAACGTGATGCGCGGACGCAGCGAACTTTTGCAGTGGCACATCTACGAGCACTTGTGTTATAAACGGCAACATTTTTATCTTCCTGTCCAGTACAGGAGCAAACCGAAGTGATGATTTAGACTCTCTGGTTAGAGTTTCGGATTACAGGAAATCGTAACAAGAAAATTCCAAATTTAGCGGTTTACGTAGTGATATTTCAGGGCTAATGTAGGAATAATGTACGGCACGTCGCACCAACCTGTGGTAACGCATTGGAAGGTGGTGCATACTTCCGGTTCCTTATCCTTTTTCTCATCCATGGGTATTATAGCTGTAGGAGCAGCGCTGGAAGCCTTTGTGCAATTACAGTTATTACTGGTGAGCCTGTCGACTTCATTCTGCTTGCGGCCTGTCAAGGAAATAACACCATCATGGGCCCTGAAGGACTTCACGCGGAGACAACCGGCTAAGCAAATGAGATATTAAATGAGGATACTGTACCGGAATCAAGGGTGCCTGGAAGACATGGGCATTGCGACGAAGCTAGCTCAAGTTGCCTGTGCCACTGAGCTTGTAGGTTCGCCAAGGTATACAACGTTACAACGGTGAATATTATCCAGGCTAGTAGACACAAGGAGACGGAGACTAGGAAAGTCCGGTGCCGTCGAAGATACAGCCGGAAATTTGACCCGCCTAAAAGGCCGACAGTTATTTCCTACACATACCTTGTTACGAGTTGGACAGTATTTCCTCCAGATGAGCTAGCCTGGTCGTCTTCCCAGCCGGTAAAACACACTTGAAGTAGTTTCCATGGCCAGTCTGAAGACCCGACTTAATCATTCAATCGGTAGAAGTGACTGGGTTTTTTCGACATACCCTTCTTTGAGGTTTTCGGTCTGAGGCCCAAGAATGTAGGGGAATCCCATCCATGATTGAGCAAACCGGTAGTGGGATGGGGTAAGGGTTCGTGTTGGAGATTGTCTGGTAAGATTTCACCGATGTCGGCGGAGTCTGTGCTGGCCGTGGTGGCCGTAGTGTGGATGGACGGTGTCTGGTCATCATGAGTCCGCAGCGAGCTCATGTGGACAGGGGAGTCCTCTAGTAGCGCAGATTCGCTCAGCGGCATGGACTCCTCACTGCGATGTCCATGCAAAGCATGGTCGTGCAGACCGGGAAGGGATTTGCGCGGGCCAGCCATCAAAACCATCGGAAAGACTTATGTCGCGGGGATAACCCGAACACGGAAGTGAAACAGAAACTGTGCAAAGATAAAATTCAGTGTGCCGCAACAATTCGCTCCTCAGTAATCTGGCGCTCCTTATTCCGCATCAGATGTTAGGTTTATTAGGTGTCGAGTGAGCTTCCGGTGGGTGAACATGGCACGTTGACACAGGAGGTTGATTATAATTTGATTATGAATTTCTTGCGGAAGGCAACAACAACGATATGGGAGAGCAGACATGGGCTACGCCGATAAGCCACCACCATTCATCAAGTCAACCATGATATCTTGACGTTGAGCGAGATATATTCCATCAGCGGCGAAATATTGAATGGCAGCCCGTAGAAGTATGGTTTGAATGCTACGTCGCTGGCGGCAATAATGGCGATTTGCAGTGGTACAAAATGCTAGAGCAAAAAGAAGGTGTGGCAAAGCCTCGCAAAGCACGGCAAGATCGTCCTCCTTTTACTTTAGCAACACGCTCAACAGCCATTGATAGTCATCCGTCATCGATGCGTGTCTTTCAGGAGCAAGAACATTGTAATTACAAAATCGCTCAACGGAATGCAGCTGCCTCGTTTTTTGCAGCCTGGAAGGCAAACAGTAGGAAAGATGTGTGAGACCGATATAACGTGATTTTAATATCTGGCCATCGAACGCACATGCAGGAACGCTTCGATTAGCCAACTGTATAAAGTTTGGAAATATTAATATACAGTAACGCCAGCCAGTTGGAGGATCGCATGGCAAGTGCGAAAGTCAACTGGCAATCAGGAAATAAGGATCAAAAGTAAACGATGGCCCAATATATTTCACACAATGTTGATGGATGGGAAAGTGATCTGATCCTCGCTGTTGCTTCCAAACTCTGAGAGAGAAGAAACAGGTCAAAAGGTGATGGCGTATAAAGTCAGAGAAGAGGCGACTGGTCACAGTTCAAGTTCAACTTGGTGTTATGTTTCAATTAAGATCGATATGACCTTCTAAATCTTGAGCTCATCCAGCTTGAGCAAGTGGACCATGAGGTAAACAATCCAGACTACACGGAAATCAGAAATGTCCGCAGTGCTGAAACAGCGCATCATTCCATCACAGTGCTCCTAAAGCATCGCTATACTGTCTTTGATACTTTCACCCCCCCCCCCAGCAAGCGTTCCGATGCCCAGTTCACCGAACAAAGAGCAGGATCGATTTGCGGATATGCAAAAGTAAACGCTAAGAGTCAATTAGGAAAAGATCACATGCGGCAAGGTTGCGCCGATCGATGAAAAGACAGTTGTTGTTATCCTACCATTTGAAGGGAGACCGCCACGCAGGCCGTGAAAAGGAAATTAGCTTTGTGGAAGCGACAGGCGGAAATACGCCTCTACCACTATCGGCATGCGCACTAACCGTAGCCGCATATCAAACCAGCCAGAAGCTTCTACTGATAAGAAGGAAAACGCTTCCGTTTAGCCAGAGTCAACCAAGTCCTGACCGGCATTCTTATCCCTTCGTGATGCTGCTAACGGTGCTTATCTCGCCAATAATTTTGCTGTCAAAAGATACACAAGATGGAAATGCGCCGCCTATTGGCGAGCCAGCTTATCTGTTTGCTTCGTGCACATAAACCAGTGCAGGTGGATCTTCACGCGCTTTTGTGTTGGTAAAATTTTCGAGCTCAGCAGGACATCCATTTCATCGATCTTCGAATTCATGAGATGATAACGCCATTCGACCGCAAATGGCGTAATTAAAATGATGCGACATCGTTAAACTTTCTCCTCGTAACTGTGATCCGAGCTCGAGTTGCGGCCATACGGGTCGGGTTCCTGCCAGCATTCCTCTGGCACAGTATAGCTCTATAAATGCGTTAATCCAGATGTTACGCTTGGAATGCCTTTCGAATGAAGAGTCCTTCAATCTCACGAGAATTTACGCATGAGAAGCCATATTGTCTTCACCACGGGAGTTTGAGTTCGATACGCGTCAACGAGCACACAAAAACGTTGTACCTTCCATAAACCGCGCCTGTATGGAAATTCTTCTCGCACCGTTATTCGTAAACGTACACTTTTCCCGGGAGTCATTCTAGAACAGTACGGTATTTTTTTTATTTCACATTTGTGTACGCATAGTAACGGACAGAATATGGAATGCGACCCTGTTGATTCAGAGCATTCCATGTGACCACAATATTTGAGTACATTCCACAAATTTCAGCGGCACTTCCTTGTTATCGGCAGACGATCCTCATTCTGTCCAGGTCACGAAATTCCTCTTGAAGACATTCGCCAGTACGACCATTATTTATTCGGTGTTGAAGAAGTCGAGCAGAACGGCAAGATGGTTGGGTGCGTAACCTTACAGAAGACGTGATGGTGATGATCGTTAATATCAATGTCTCGTGAAGATTATGGCGACATGATATAGTGGCTGCCTGCGGCCACCGCATCATCTGCAGCATTTGAAACATGGCCAACATGTCGCTAGTCATTACAACAAAAGTGATGTCAAGTGGCGCACTTGTTCAGCTGCATCTTCTTTTCGCGCTTCGCACACTGGCGCCATTCAGTAGGCATAATATCACGCTTTGTTAGCAATGTGTTCTTAAGGCTGCAGTGGCCGCCATTTCTAAATATTTTCTCGATCATCAAACCGATGCTTTGCCCATGTCGCACAAACTTTGCCGGGAGAATAAACCAATATTCGCAATAGACAATATCGCCTCACTCGGGTACACTCCGAATAAATATGCAGAGGAGAATTTAGCACCATAGGGGTCGCCACCGGGAGATTTGCCTCCTTCGTGAGGAGGAAACTTATGGGGTGAAGATGTCTGGAGCTGAAGCTCAGCCAAGTGTTGTAGCCGTACTTATGAGCGGCTTCGACTTATTTTACGACGCTCGTCAAGATGAAATTACTGATAAGTTCGGCATGAAAAACATGTGGTTATCGGTGCGGCTATCGCCATGAACTGTGATGAAGATTGATGAGCCAATGATGGCAGCTTCGCTTCTTTCACCTTGCAAAGATTTTACCTCACTTATTCGCTTGCATGAAGAAGCCATGGAAAAAAAGCTTAAAACCGACTTGCCGAAGTGTCCCCAACTAGATGAGTGAAAACTACTCGTAGCGGCCTACTAAGGTATTAATTTTAATAAATAAACGAATGAGTTGGAGTAGCTGTACATGCAAACCACCTTCAGACTTATCAAAACGAACCAATGAAAAGAATTCCAGCGTAGAAAAAAACAGAAGTGGGGATTTTGATCACGAAGAAGACAAAGCTACCATAAAGCTCGCGTTTGAATCACTACAATGTAGCCCCGAAGTACCCGAAGTTAGATCACTGAAATCAAACAGATGGGCACCGAAAGGTGTGGGCTCAAACAACTGGTCCGCCATCTGGGTTACACTCCCATCAAAACCAAAGTTACTCAGCGACAACCCTAGGTTAGACGGTGTCATCGTGTTGGACGATGCCCAGGAAACTGAACTCTTGACTGGACTCTTTTTTGCTGCGCCTTTCCCACCGGGTTTTCCACCAGCGGTCGATCTGGCGACGGGTTTACCCGTTGGTTTCTTAACGACAGGTTGACTGACTTTCTTGGCTGCACTTTCGAGCCTTTTTGCCACGGGCTGGTCAGCTTTTACATTAACTGACTCGGGCCGTTTTGCTACAGGTTTGTTAGGCCGTGCTTTGATCGGCTTTGGCTGAATGGGTGTTTGTGTGGCAGTGTATGCGGTTGTCTGACTTTGACTGAGTATAACCTGAGGAGATGTGCTGTTCAGATTGAGGGATGACTGGGGTATAAGGAAGACCTGCGACATGCCGTCTTCCTGTTTGACTACTAACGACCCGAAGGACGGAAGGAGAAGTGGTTGCTGTGGTGGCTGAGGTGGTATCATGGGTGCGGGTGGTGCCGGTACAGGTGTTTGTGTGACTTTTACTTGTGCATGTGCTTCGGAAGGTTGAGTAAAGGTCTGAGAGGGGACTTTCTGGCGAGTTTTGGCTGGTGGGCTGGAGACGATAGGTTTCTTCTTGACTGTGGCTGGCTTTACGCTCATGTCGATGGGCGCTGGCAAGGTTGCAATAACAACGCTCGCTGTAGGGGGTTCCAGTGGCATGAAAGCTTCGGCAGGGACTGCAACTATAAGCAACTTCGTTCGTGAGTGGAACCGAATAAAACTGAGGGGCCGGCAAACGCAACGTGCAAGATCGTTTTCCCAAGCGGCGCACGTTGCCGGTATCATTTGCTGGGAGCGTGCGCCACTTGGTAAGCGATCTGGTCCAGCTTTCCCAGGTGGAGCACGCCTTAAGCGTCATTGGCTGGCAGCGTGCGCCTCTTGGTGAGACAATCTTGTCAATGTTCTTTTTCTGGGTCCCGAACAATGAAACTAATCTAAATTTCATCTTCGAAATCTATTACGTCAGCTGGAAGACTGAATATCAATACAGAATACGATGACCATACCAGTTGGAACTTCGTTGAATTTACCCAGGTCCGTCGTATCCAGCAGAGGCATTTCTTCGTCCGGTTGACTAAAGCTTAAGACAGGTTCTGTGACTTCTTCCACGACTGTCACAAAGGCGGGAGGGGGCTGTAAGACAAGCGGCATAATTGAGAATTCTGGATGTTCAAGAATCAGAGACGGGAATTTCTACCTGCGGAAGGCCTTTCAACGCTGCTCGTCGATGACGTTTGATATGGTTTTTGAGACTATATTGCGTGCTGAAGCACTTCGTGCAGTCCTTTTCCCCACATATATACGGCTTTTCTCCTGCACAAAAAAAACAAAAGTAAAATACAGGGCAAAAATTTGACTGGCTGTCTGTTAAGAGATTTCCACATTTACCAGTGTGCGTTCTAACATGCGTCTTCAGATGATGGCTGGCTGAAAAACGTTTCCCGCAGCCTTCTCGTCCGCATCTATGTAAAAGAGAAAGGCATAAAACATGGGGAACGAGAATCCAGGAAGAGTTTGACTTACAGGAAAGGTTTTTCGCCCGTGTGGGTTCGCGCATGTTTCCTCAAGTCACTCAATGTCGTGAAAGATTTGTCACACATTTCACACTTGAATGTATCTCCACTATGGATACGTTGATGAGCCCTAAGCCTACAAACATATCTTTTTTGTACATCGTGTTTCAGGAGATGACGAGGACGAAACGGGTGAGGAAGGTATTACCTGTAGAGAGTGTTGTAGGCTTTCACACAGCCACCGATTCCACAATCGTATGGCTTCTCTTTCGTATGGACTCTTGTGTGGATCTTCAGACTGTAAGACGTTAAGAACTGCTTGGTGCAACCTTCGGCTCGGCAGAAGAACGTGTATTCACCTGGAAGAAAACGAAACGGAATTTATGTGACTGCATGCACCGAAGACAGTCAAAACAACGGTTGTTTTCGAGCCGAACTGAGAACCGTCGCATGACGTCATGGATGCGCATCTAACATAACGTCGAACTATGACGTCAAACCTCACAACTACCTCCTAAGATATTCAGAAATCAGGGATGTGCGTTATTATTGCTTTTATTCCGTAAAAGAAAGTTTTCTCTAAATTCTCCGGGACGATCCGACTACCAAAAGGTCATGAAACGAGAAGAAACACGTCGCCCGTACCTCGGTGAGTCTTCTGATGGGTTTTGAGGTTTCCTTGCGTGCTGTAAGTCCGATCACAGCCTTTGAAATCACAGCGATAACGCTTGGGATGCAAGTCGTCGCCAGGAATCACCGTGTACGTCGCGCGTCGACCGTCCGGCATCAACGGTGCGTCCGAATAATCGTTAGCGTCTTGAGAAGCTCTGGCAGACGAAACATATATGGTCAGGTGAGGAATATAACATTAGATAGGGGGGAGATTCCTCGTCCAGGACATCTTACAATTCATTCTCGGTTTCGCCGTCTGCACTTTGGTCTAGCGCTCGCTCGTCGTCCTTCGACAGCACTACACCATGATCTTCTGCCATTAAGGCGTCGTGTAGGTAGGCATCAACGGGCACATCGAGCGTGAAAAATGGTGTTTCCAAGTTGCTAATCTCTTCGGTCCAGATGATACAACGTCCAGCCATATCCTCGGGCTCCTCCTCTTCCATCTTCAAACTATTCTGCTCACTCATCTTAAATATCCACCGCACTACCTATGCCTGTAAAACACAATACAGTACAGGAAAGCCAGATTATACTTTCGAGGCCGAACATGAGAAGAAACACTACGAAGAATTTCCCAGTTAACAAACAATATTTTGGATTAATCAAACAATCAAGGCTTACCAGACACCAAAAGATAAAGCATTCGCTTTCGCCGATCCTTCCAAGGCTTTCTCCTTCACTGAGACCCTTCTACTGCCCGTCACGGCTCCCGAACTGAGTAGACCATCCCATAAGTACCCCCGGAATTTGGCGCATAAGCAAAGTCGAAGAGTAAGATGGCTGATGAATCTGTGAAGGGTTAATTGTACGCGGTATGAGAACGAAATGTGAGATTCCAGGTGGACTGGCTTGCCGCAGCACGTGCAGCTAAGGAATCATTGCAGATCGTGCCAACCTTGGAGGATAGCCAGTAAACAGCAAGCCCTGCGGTGCTGACCATTTGTGACGTCATTGAAGTCAGTTGAGGGAAACCGTACTGTGTTTGGTTCCCTGCGAAGATAATTGTATTGTTGTCCGATCCAGATTCGAGGAGCATACCCTTTTCGATCACCAGATACTGAAAGAGGTACACGATTCATTATGTTCGCTGCAAGAATCCTTTCGAATTCCGTGGTCAGGACCTGCGCGCGAGGGCCAGCGGGCACTCGAGCGCTTCATGTGACGGCGTCATTAGCCATCAAGGTAAGCAGCTGTTCTCAAAGTGGCATACATCGTAGTAATGTGAATGACTGGATGTTGGTTTGCAGGAAGGCGACAAGCTGCCGAATGAAGAGCTAATTGAAGGTCAGAGCACTAAAATCAAGCTGGCCGATCTTTTCGGGAAGAAGCGAGGAATTCTTATTGGTGTGCCTGGCGCCTTCACGCCTGGCTGCGATGGGGTAAGATTTACCCTGCAAGCTGGTCTTGGGCCCGAACAGTCCAAAGAACGATCTCTTTGCTGTTACAGAAGCATCTCCCGAGTTATGTGGACAACTTTGATGAGCTGCAAAAAAAAGGCATCGAAGTTATCGCGTGTATAGCCGTGAATGATCAATTTGTGTAGGTTCGCCTCGATGGCCTATGACGTCATATTTTCCCTAGTTTAATGCAAGACATACATACTGATGTCATGCGTTGATGTGTGTTTAGGATGACAGCCTGGGCAAATGAACGGCAAACGGAGGGAAAGGTCCATATGTTGGCGGACCCCCAAGCCAAAGTCACGAAAGCATTAAAGATGGAGAAAGATTTGGCACCGCTTGGTGGGATTCGTTCCAAGAGGTAAGCACCGTTTCATGGGGTTGGGAATCAGAGATACCCTGCAGCACAGTGAAGTTGGTTCATCTCCGGACAATCTGCCTTTATTCTATGATAGTAATTGACAAGGCCGTGCATGGCACAAGCGTGCTCGTCGATTTAGTAATTTCATAGAGAAAGGGCGAAGCTCGACAAACCAGCGCCGCAAGGCTGTTTTATCAAGTAACGCATATTTACGGCTGACACTACTGGAAACGTGCGCCACTTGGAAGACAATCTTGTCTAGTTTGTTTGTCAAGCTCTTAGACGAATTCGAATATTCTACACGTATCCCCAGAATCAACGGCTGTTTTTTCACTGCTGGCATTTGCTTGTTTCTAGATTTTCAATGCTGATTGAAAACGGCAAAGTGGCAAAAATGTTTGTCGAACCCGACGGAGTGGGCGTCTCCTGCTCGTTGTCCGACAATATGTTGGAGGAGCTGGACAATCGAGCAGCCGCCTGAACAGTACTACAGTGCGAAGTCCGATCGGTAACGTCTGAGTATTTTCACTCTCTTGTGTGATAACAGCGCGATGGAGAGAATCTGGTAAAGTTTAGAAATAAGTATTTTAGTGTTGTTTAGTTTTGCTTGCACGAATCAAATTTCGTTCAGAGACTTCGGTCAAGGATGTTGTTTTCTCCCTCTATACCGCATGAAATAATGCTTTGGCGGATTGTCCTTGGTTCACGGTTTCTCGCGTGGTGTTATCGCTGTTCTGCTCGATGCACGGTGTGATAGTCTGAAAAACTGGCAAGGGTCTCTCCCCACCATATATAAAAAAAGGACGTTCGCTGTTCGCATTTGGGTTACTCAACAGGGATACTCTTTTGGATAATTATGCAACAGAAACCTCGCACGGAGTTTACCATTCGATCAACATAAAGTTTGGAACACCTTACCAAGCTACAACTGGAAGCTTTGGTGGGACTAATGTCATTATGTGATTTTGACTTTCTTCGATTTGCCTCCATGTTGTCTCAAACAACATGAGGAATTTGGGAACCGTGTCGTTGTTGGTACTCTCCGCGTCTTTCATTTCCGTATTGGTGACTGCTTTGCAAGATGGAGTTTCAAGAGGAGATACTCGCGAGTTGAGGCGACTTAGGCGGCAAGCTGGGTACGACGATGCGTACGGCGAATCGTCAGGTCCCTACAACAGATCTCTGACTAGCAGACGGACGTCGTCGAGTGAGTACTTTCATAACTTCTTCCACAAAAAACCTCTAAGGACGGTTGAAATTAGAAGCCGATCCATTAACATGGTGCATGTACCAATTTCGACTTTGATGTTTCTGCTTGGTAGGAAACGATGACAGGTACGTCCTGTCAGATGAGCCTTTGAGGGATCGTCCGTCATATGGCGGTAATCGAACAGGTGGATCCCACGGTGGACAACCATCGCAGGGCTCGCGCATGACAGGATATCGAGAACCAGGCCGAGGCGATCGAGGACGAGACGAAGACTACGGTCCGCCAAGAAACACATCTGGAGGACATCGCCGTCAAAGGCCCGAGAAAACCGAACGGGACCGCGATCGTCCGAGTGATCGAAAACGCGATCACCCTAGTGAACCCGACCGAGGACGCGACCGGAACCGGAAAGATGACTACGGCTCTTCCGGAAATAACCACGGTGGTCCACGGATGACACGCAAGAAAGAAGAAACTGGATACTCGACGAAAAGTGACATGAAGGTACGACTGTTTTGTGTTGATTGCAATATCAAAAGCATGTAAATGTCTTAAGTCGCGCACCTGCAAACAACGGGATGCACAGCTCACGTGCTGTGCCCAGTATGCAGGTGCGTGACAGTTACGTTGGGGTGTTTGTCGGGCTCTCCTGCCAATATAAAGCTTACTCATGCCGACGTATGTTGGTTCTGCAGTGGCTGTTGAGCGATGGACCAAAGAACCAACGTCATCGGGATGCGGACCGTGATGGGGACGAGAAATGCACGACGAAGTCAACCTTACGTCTGGAACACTGCGTCTCGGCTATCGTCCAGCTAATGCTCAGTACACCAGCATCCGGTTGCACCGACCTCAGCTGCCTGGCCGACAAGTACCCTTCCAGTTCCTCCAAGAAACGACAGTTGTCCATGGAGCAGATTAAAGAAACGCTGGAACGCACCGTGCGCGAACTGGCCAAATCTGACCAGCCGAGGACCTCGCCCAAGAAGGATTTGGCTGAAGTCGTCAAGACCGTCTGTCACTCCATCCTTGCAGAGTCCGACGACAAACCTCGACCGTCGAAGAAGAAGCCTCCGCTGCCACTCGAGCAAGATGATGAAGATGGACAAGAAGAGAGACCTTACGGTTCGCTGCGACCTCCACCATCACGTCCACAGTACTCCGATGACCGGGACGACGACAGTCGAGAAAGATCAGAGCAGGAACCGAAACGGAGGGAGCCGATGCAGCTAAACAACCCACGACGAGAAGAGTACGTTAAAACCATCCGCTTGTTCGTCTGGCATAAACTAATGGCTTGTTTCATTCCTCAGGCCCTCGTATTTTCCGGTTGAAAATACGCCGCCTGCTGAAACGTACCTAGAGCGCCTTCAAAAGAGTCTACCACCTTCACTTCAACCGCCGCAACGACCCGTGGACCAATACCAACCGCCACTTCCCGCTGAACATTACCCTCAACCACGTCCACATCCGTTACCGCCAGCTGAGCATCAGCCACATCACCCACCTACGGGATACATCGAGTCGCCCAATTACTTTTCAGCGCCTCAACTGCCACCACAACCACCGTCACATTTGCCTTCCAAGAAGCAGCCACCATCCGAGCAGTACGACGGTCTACCCAACTATGCCGAACCTCAACCCGACCACCTTCCCTACGTACCCCACCAAGTGCTACAACACCCGCCACCGCATGAACCCACCTACCAGCAACCACAACCACACAGGTCGCCCCCTCAGCCACATCCCTATACGCCTTCTCACCCACAGGATCCACAGCCTCCACCACACGCAGGCCACAGCTCCCCGCCGCACCAACCGGAGCATCCACCCAAGCACAATCCATATGCACCGGCTCCAAAGCAAACTGCCAAGCCGGCTCCCGCCCCCAACAAGCCTAAGGCGTCCCATCCACCGTCGAAGGGTGGACTGATTCCGCCTCCGCCCAAAGACCGTTCACCACCCCTCTATTATCCGCCGCACGATGACAATGAGGAATTGACCAAAAGTGAGGCCGCACCTGCGACGAAAGAGGAAGTTACTTCAGAAGACGAGGATGACCAACAACATGAAGAGAACGAAGACGACGGCGAGAAGGAGAATGGTGATCTCGGTGACGAGAACAACGAGGAAGAGGATGCAGATGAAGGTTCTTCGCACGAGGAAAGCGATGAGCAGGAGGAAGGCAACGGCGTCGACTCTACCCGTCAAGACGAACAAGGAAACGGCAACGGAGAGGACCATGAGAATGCCCAAAGTGGAAACGAGGACGAGCATGATGGTTCGAAGGGCGAAGATGACGGAGACGGAGAAGCAGAATCGCACGGAAAGTCCGAGGATGGACAGAATAAACAAGGTAATGTCCCCTTACTCGTGACGCCCCAGTACAATACCTTGATCATGATATCTTTTTTGTATTTCGGTAGATGAGACGGATGAGTACGCTACGCCGGAACACACCGGTGAAACTCAGCCCTCGTACGACAGGGAAGATCACCAACACCAAAAGACACCTCCGCAGCCTTCTGAGAAGCCACCGGCAAAGCCATACAAGCCTCAGCCCAAACCGAAACCTCCGGTGACTAAGCATCCCAAGACTCCTTCGAAACCCAAAGGTTACCAGGCTAAACCGAAAGGCGATAAGGGAGAAGATTACGGGAAAGGTCCGAAAGCAAAGGGTGAAACTAAGCCGAAAGGTGGGAAGATGCCTTCGTCGAAACCAAGTCGACCTAAAGGTAATCATTCTAGAACAAAAACAGTAATCGGCATATGATGGTTTGTTCGACTACAGTATTTTGACTAGGTGAGCCTGGAGCGTACCCAGGACCGAAGGGTACGTCGAAGAAAACACCCGACAAAAGTCATGGTCCGAAGCCGAAAGGTGGTCAGTATGCCACCAAAGGTGGCACCAAGCCGAAAGAAACTCCGGAGAAGGGATACGGTGTCAAGCCGGAAGGCGGGAAGTCAGGACCGAAAGGGAAGCCATCCTCAAGCGGTGGAAAGGAGACGATGCCTTCCAAACATGGGTCACCCGCCAAGTATCCGGCTTCCAAAGCTGCAGGTGAGAATTGATCAAGAGAACTTTGCTGGGAGAGGTTTACTGGATAATTTTAAGATAATTCCCACAAGCCCACACCGAATAAGTTACTGTACCGATAGCGTTTTTCAAATTACCGAAATCTGTACGTTATCGTTTTGTCCTAGGTGCGAAATCTCCGCCCAAGAAAACACAACCAAAAGGCAACAAAGACTACGGTCAAACTTATTCTGCGACATCGTCCAAAGGTAGAATATCAGATCAGAACTTATCTCCGTCTGTTTTTGCACAGATTTTCAAATGATTTCTGTCGCAGGTGGAAATGACAAGAAATCGATGTCTCCCACCGGTAAAGGCCCAAAGACAGGCACCTCCCATCCCGCAACCAAACCTAGCCCACCAAAGAAGACGTATCTCGAAACTAAGGCTGATGACGATCGCGATGACCCCAACAGGTATCCTTCCAGCAAAGGTCATACCCCAGCCAAGACTGGCCCTTCCAAAAGCAACGCCCACGGCAAGTCGAGCAAGCCTGATCGTGATGAAGATCACCCGACTTCACCAGGCCACGATCAGAACGAGCAGGACGAATACAGCAATACGGAGGACAACGGTCATTCTGGTCCTTCCAAACAGCCAGCGAAGGATCACGGCAGTAAGTCCTCATCCAACCACGACCTCCCAAACAAATCAGCAAAACCGGAAAAATCGGGCTACGAAGGCGGCAGCAAAGGCCATTCGAAGGGCAACACACCTTCCTCAAGTAACCACGAATCTCCAAAGAAGACCTACCCGAAGCAGGACGACAACGACGAGGAGGAATATCCCAGCAAGAAGGTACCGAAGCCTAAGAGTGAGAACCATAGCTTTGGCAAATCAAGAACACCGAAGGGCGAGGACCATGGCGACGAGCACCTGAGCGAGAAGCCTGCAAAACAGGGTGGAGGAGCCAAGGACTACAAACCCGCCAAAGGCAAGGACCACGACGAACATCCAACCACCAACTCCAAAGATACCAGTCACAACCAGGAAAACAACTACAAACCTTCTTCCAGTGACCGCGAACCACCGAAGAAAGCGAGTCATCCGAAGAACGATAACGATGATGACGATGGTCCAAACAAGAAGCCATCCAAGTCCAAGGAAAAGAGCCACAGCTCGGGCAAGTCGAAGCCGCCGAAGGACGAGGACGATGGCGAAGACTACCCGAACAAGAAGCCTGCAGAAAATGGTGGAGGATCCAAGGACCCCAAACCCGCCAAAGGCAAGGACCAGGACGAACATGCGGCCAAGTCTAAAGACACCAGTCACCACGAAGGAAGCAACCACAAGCCTTCTTCGAGCGGCCACGAACCTCTGGAGCAGCCGACCTACCCAAAGAGCCAGAACAACAACGATGAGCACAAGAAGCCATCGAAGTCTAACGAAGAAAGCCGCAGCCCGGGCAAGTCCAAGCCGCCGAAGGGTGAGAATAGCGGAGATGACTACCCCAGCAAAAAACCGGCGGAACATGGGGGAGGGTCCAAGGATCACACGCCCACAAAAGGCAAGGACCACGACGAACATCCGACCAAGTCCAAAGACGATAGTTACAATCAGGAAAGCAACCATAAGCCCTCTTCCAGTGACCGCGAACCTCCGAAGAAAGCGAGTCCTCCGAAGAACGATAACGATGATGACGACGGTCCAAACAAGAAGCCATCCAAGTCGAAGGAAGAGAGCTACAGCTCAGGCAAGTCCAAGCTAGCGAAGGACAAAGGCGACGGCGACGAACACCCGAGCAAGAAGCCGGCCGAACAAAGCGGAGGATCCAAGAATGATAAGTCCAAAGAAGAGCATCAAGGACAGAGCGGAAAGGACAAGTCTGCTCAGGAATCTAGCGCAGGCTATAAAGAAAGCAAGAAACCTACAGCCGACGGCGACCCAACCTCACCAGCTGGCCCGTAAGCCGCGCACTAGCTCGAGCACTTACGCTTCTTGGTCATGCTTTCAACGTTATTATATTTTTTTGCCATCGATTGCAAACGTCGTGTACCAGTTGTATCAAAATAAGGGTTGTTTTTGTGTGCCGTATAAGCTCTGACGTATTGCGGGGAAACCCCGGACGTAATGTTAGCGCGCTGGCTGGACCGATCTCGCCGCAAAAACAGGCATCATCCGATAGTGTTTTGCACTATGGCAACAACCTACGAGTCTCATCACAGGTAGTTAGGCCGTTCTAATTCCGGTGATTCATGGTCGGTGTCATCGGAAACCTGAAATATCTTGCACAACACGACCGAGCTGGCAGGACGGTAGGCACCGGCCCACGTCGCCGACCATCAGTTTCAGGTATGCACTCCACTGCAAGGTCTTCAGGCGGATGTAAACGGGGAGTAGGCTGGTAATTACCTGTCACGATGTAGCACAGAAGACGACGAACTGAGCCCATACGAATTACAGGTACTAACGCCTTCCGGAAAAAACAGGCATAAAAGGCTGGAGCTTTGAAAGAGGAATCCGAACAGTAAAAGCAGACAGTCTTCTTCCTTCAGCTTCACGAGCAGTTCTTTTACTTTGCGGTCAAAATGACAGCCGACGGATATTCCTTCTTCAGAAGAATCTTGATAGCTGAGTTATTCGTGGTCTGTTTCAGTGGGCTCTTGACCATGGCCAACGGACAACATTTCCAGTACAGTAACTCGTGGCAGCCAGGAAAGCGTGGCGGAGTGGGTTTCATGGGCTTCCCCAAGTTCAACTACAACCTCCAAGACCTCTTCTCCGTGGACGACCTACCATCCGCCGGAGCATCGGGCGCTCCAGCCTATACGCCCTTTGGTGGATTCTTCAACGAAGAGGGATACCTACCGAGCGAAGGCCGATGGACGGCGGCTATGGATGGTGGCATTGGTCCTCGGCGACTAAAGAGACAAGCTGCGAATCCGGCTGCGGACCCGGACGCCTACAAGAGATATTTCGGACAGTCGGTGGATACCGCTTAAAAACGCCATCGTCTTCTCGAAAATATTACCGGATACATAACGGGGTTTTCCGCAATCGCCGCTTTAATTTGCTTGGACCTCATTTCAAGTACTGTATTCTCTCCGGTAATCTCCGTACGTCACTCGAACGGTTTCTACAAACGATGTAACAGGGAGATTGCGGTGTACGCCACATCGGCAAAACCGTGTCGTCCTCACACTCAATCAAGCATAAGCAATCAATCGTAAGTGTGATTCGCATTGAGCTATTTGTTGCATTCTTTCTAGCAAAACTTTTTTGTTCGGGTCCCACTCTGATTTTCTAACATGCTTGTACGATTACTGTGAAGGATGAGTAGATTGAAGAACCGGACTTAGAAACTTCGCTTCGGGAGAGTAAATCAGTGTTCACAAATTTTCGTCAGAATGACCTAGTGAGGTGACGTAAATGAAAAGTTGACAGCTTGCTTCGCAAACTCCCTAACATAAATATCGGCTGTGACGTACGGAGATTACCGGAGAGAATACAGTACTGGTTCTGGTCAAAACATCACAGCTCGCTTCAAATCTGTGTAGTCTGCTTGTGCTTTTTTCTTCCATCCTAAACTACCAGTATCATCCAGCTTGAAACCAAATTCTGTAGTAACGTGTATCAATAATTCTTCAGTAAAATGAAACTGAGAAAACCGAAAAGCTTTTCGGTTATTCAGCTGTACCCAGTATATTCAGGCCGAGCGAGCGAGGCCTTTATAAGTCCCACGATTTCAGTGCTAATCAGAATGTTCAGTCATGGCTTTACCGCAAACTCTATTCTGTTAAAAGATGCGCCAGTTAATCGGACAATACTAACTGCTCGATCGGCCTTCCCAGTGGTCAGGACCACTAGCTAGTTTAGCACATGCTCCGCGAATAGAGCATTCATTCGACTGGAAATCGATGGTGAAGGAAATTTAGACGAGGTGGCGCCCTCTTGTGCTTTCCATTTCCCAGACTTGTTCGCTCCAGTCTCCTAAGGCAGCTTCCGGCTGCACTTCGTTGCCGTTCCCCGTCGTGCTAGCTTCGTTTACAGTGGCGCACGCAGTAAATAGACCGCACAAACCGAGAACTGCGACGACGGTGTGACATCGCTCCATCTATATTATCGATCGTGTGGTTAATGCATCCACACACAGCCAGGGTTGTCCGAGAAAGTTTCGCGCAAAACGTATCTGCTGTATGTACGGACAGGTTCGCCGTCGCCCGTCCATGCCCATGGATGCATGCGATCCATTATGTTCCCATGTAAGCGTGTTACAATATTTGCTCAAAGGAGAAAAAGCCCAGTTCGAGTCTCGTCCCAATTTGGGGTTAACAAGCTGAATGGCGTGACGGAAAAGGTGTGCCCACTTCTGGACTTTTATACGAAGTGACTGGAGGCAACTTCAAGTCAACCTTTCATGTTTGAACAAACTGAGCCGGTTAGCGCCAGTCGCTCAACCACAAAATGCCGGGTTCTCCGTCGAGAGCTGGAGGCATGTTGCATGCACGCGGAATCTGTACGTGAATGCACAGTACGACCAACCTATCGAGATGAACGTCCATGTGTAATGAAACTCACAACTAACATCAAAGGCTGTGTTTCAATTTCAATCGTGACAAGTCATGCTCCCAAGTCCCAACCCGGAAACAAAAACAGACCTACCCTTGGAGAGTCATCCATTGGCTAATGAATAACGATAAGCTGTCCCCCCAGTTTAGGGGAATTTACTCCAGTGTGACGCCATGCCACTGCTGATCTGTTATGCTTCTGACGTTACTGGAACGTGGTTAATGCGAAATTAGGCCTGCTCCTCCAAGCGCTACACATACGGTATTAGTCTCTTCACAGCGTAAGCGAGATGTGGCTATTTCGTAACAAGGAAGTAAACTTCCTGTTTTTTGTACATTGATAAGTTGATCATTGAGCTTCAGATCGTACATGGGAAAAGCAGTCTTCTCCTGACGATTGATCGAACTGTTGATTGTGAGAACAGTACATGCATTTGATAGTTTCGACGACACAATCGCTGGGGCGTTCTGTCATTCACGGAACAGCTGGTGCATAGAATACTGCCTGACGATAGTATAGCGTATATATAACCGACTGTGTACCTACACTTCTTGACATTACCTTAACCCCGCTTCTGGTCGATAAGGTCTTGTTACGGCACTGCCATTGCCTATGTCCCGAAGATCGGTCCTACGGCATTACAGGTGCCTCGACTGTGTACCGTACGTGTGTGTATGAGTTCCACATCTGTTCGATTCCAGCTTGGCAATATTTTCCACCCATCCTCCGTCACCATTCTGGATACGACAAAAGCTCTTGCGTCGGTCGACTGAGAAGCATCTATTTCACTATGCAGATGTAAGGGAGATAATTCATGTTTATGGTTATGGTGGAAACGTGATGTCAGGCCTTGGGAATTTTACGCGTCTTTCCTCTCTTGCGAGCATATCGCCATTACGGTCAAGTTTTATGGAGCGATCAAGGCGATAAGGCAATCTGCTACAGCCAACGATGACGTCGGTTCATATTATGTCTGAACCCATCTTTTCCTTCTTTCCTCTTGTCATGCCTCGATCTTGTTCCGATTCTTGTGTGAGAGTACCCCAGCATCAACAGTAGGTATGTTGCTGTATGAGGTGTTGTTCAGGTGATCACGGAGAATTATATTACATGAGTAACCTAGGGAAACTTTTCGATGACGGCAGCTGTTTTAGCCTGTTTGTTATGTACTTCGACAACTTGTCTTTGTTTGCCATGTTGTTAGAGTACACTCATTACCACTAAAAGTATATAATATTCAACTAGTTTTCGTAGGACTGCACTGTGACAAGGTGTGGACTTGTTCGAAACTAAACTTACCTCCGGGTTTTTCGGGAAAAGAAGGAAGGAATATCACTCTTACACTTCCGCTGGGCCGTCTTTAGAAATTTTCTTCGTAAATTCGACACCCAACGGGAACGTCTGCTACCGTCATCACTGGGAGTTTTCTACGAATATACCAGGTATGGCGTCGCTTGTTCGCTCATTGTCTTCTCTGATTTGCCTGATAGGCGATTATGAAACATGTTGAAACTGGAGAGCGAATGTGAAGCTTCGTATGACGTCTTTGGGAACGAGTCTATACCACGAAAATCTTGACAGTCTTTTTGTTGGGAAGAAATTGAGGTAATTTAGCCAGACCTTTGGTGATTTTCAGGGGGGTTATAATGTGTGTTAGACTGAATAAGTGATGGTTCGTCGCATGTCAGCTTGTGCTTGAAAGACTCTTTGTACAGCCTGGTTACATCCCCATCGATCCGCCACGTGTTACTCAACGATGGGCTGATGTTGTGCTTAAGCATTACGTTCTCGCGTTCCATCTCTTTCGCCGAAGAGAAAAGGTGGACGAGGAAACATGCGTCTGTGTATGCCAGCGCACGAGTGACTCTGTAGGCTCGATCGAAAGGCATCTTTTCCCCAGCAAGCTTTACATGACGAATACATGACGCTAAACTTCCTCCGTTCCATCTGAAAACATGTCTTCGGATTTCACATTTTTTTCACAACATGCTTAAAATATCTGTTAATAATATACTGCAATTTCTTTGCGGGAAAAAGTGACGCGGGATCTGTTGGAAATATCTTGGGTCTTGGGTTGTGTGATCTGACGGTAGTACGCCGATGGTGTAGTGACGCAAAATGGCTGAGGCTGCAGGCTTTGCCCATTGTCATTCCTGTCAGCTCAGGTACGATTTTACGAGCCGCTAGACAATGTCCTGTCAAGCGACGAACCGAACGGAGGCAATGCTAACGTGGAATGCCGTAGCTCGAGCATCGTAGCCTCAAGAGTACCCAGTTGTATCGCAGGACACCATTGTCCCATCAAGTACCGTGACGTCAATTGTACCCTCTCCCGTGTAAATAGCCAATTAATTTTTATTATTGTTGACTTTTCGGAAATTTTTCCGCTACGTGAAGAAAAATCATCGTTGCTATCGATCAACCAGAATCAGCCATTTTTTATTGATTGGGGAGCGCACGTGGATTTAATCACACCGCATTATGCTGGTAATAGATTGATTTTTGATTACAGATAAGTGGAAGCGAAAATCGGCGTTGTTCTGGTTCCGAATACAGAATGAAGAACGATGGAAGCTGCGAAGAAACTTCCATTCCTCTCCTGTCCAGCAGTCCCGTCGTCTGCCAGCGCACAACTGTCCAAACGAAATGTAGTCCGTCACCCGGAAAGGAGAGCGCGACAGCCAACAGCAAACGCTCCTGGAACTGCATCCGGAGTTCCTCAACGACTTCCCTTGACCAAATAGAAACCAGAGGTTTACATACAAGCCACGCCAGCCTGCAAATTCCTGCTACGTATCGCCGGAGCTCCGACCAAAGTCCCGTCGAAGCGCTCCAGCGGGTTGCAAAGTCCCTCCTTTTGCCTGCTGCCGTCATGTCGCGGAGGACCACTGAACGCTGGAGAGCAGAGAAAGAAGTGAGGCCAAATTTGCGAATCCATTGGCCATTTTTCAACGATTTTCCCAGTCATTACTCAAAACATAGACCATAAAATACGATAGATAAATGGCACAAAGCGTGTACCCAGCCGTAGAGACTACCTATAGGTGGTCATGCTCTCAGCACGTCGCACACTATGGAAGAACATCGTACATATCTCTAATATCCCTGATTTCTGCGTGAATTTGATATGATACAGTGTTGATTTTGAAACCGTCTGATCACCGTTTTTTCCAGTATGACGGAGATGAAGAAGAGATCGACGTCAGTCGGGACAGTGGATTAGACTATGAAGCCGGTCCACCAACCTCCAGTCCGACAGAAGATTCCGCTTCGGACGGAAGTCGCAAAGAACGTCAGTTTAGCAGTTCGACAGAATCCTCGGTCCAGATGGACGGTGAGAGCCTGAACGACAGCGACCTGATAGCCGCGGAAACCGCACCAAAGTCCAGTGGAGTATCCGACGGCTTGACCAACTCAACGAGTAATCATCGGGGATCTGGAGCTAAGTACAAGCTGATTCACGAGGGTGAAATCTCGGTCTGCCGCCTGAACCATGCCAGGACGCTGATTAGCAAGATTCTGTCGTCAAAGTACCTACGTCGCTGGGAGGCTCACCGGCTAATCCTCGGACCTGAACAAATTTATTCCAAGCAGGTAAGATGTGTTTAACGAAGTCAAAAGATCTTAAAATCAATTTCACAATCCAGAATACAGAAATTCTCAAAAGGGGAATTTTAGCAAGATTAGGCCGTCGATAAATAACTTGGACGGTATCGTTTTTTTGAGGCTGCGCAAACCTTTCGCCAGTAATAGTGAAAGCGTGCGCCACTTGGAACAACGATTATGCTCGGTTTGTTTGCCGATGTCCAAATCGAGTACAAGTCTGCAGAATGTATGCCGAGTATATTCCATCTTATCGGATTCTGAACGTGCCAGATTTTTGTTAGCTTCACATCGTAAGCAAATCTTAGCTTTGGATTTCTGACAAGGTGAGGTGGAAGCTGAATCTCTGCGTTGCAGCTCCACGGTGTAATTATTCACTAATGCAGCACACGGATAGAGGATTAATCCCCAAAAAGAACGAGGACGTGCGCCGTAAAATAGAGCGATTACACTTGAGTCTTTAAAGAGGACAATTTTTTTGATGAGGAAGAAAGGCGAAATGCCGCGTGACAGGAAGGAAGCTGCGCGCATTTGACGTACACTGGCTCCCTTGCGGGCAATAAACAGTGGGAGATGGGCCGAGGTCGTTTCAAGGACTGCCCGTTTTTCATGGAGCTTCATGTTAGAGATTCTGCTCCCTTGACAAAACGCCTTAAAGAGGCACGTGCCGGATCCGGATATGCGGGCATAACAACCGAGACATGTCTGTGTTGTAATTGAATCAGTCCGAAGCCGCCATTACCCACGCCTCAGATGCCATGACGTATCATTTTACAAATATGAATTTCATTGCTGCCGACCACAGTCCTGTAATTTAATTTGGACTGGCACGATTCTGCAGAATCTCCGCCAAATTTAGTCATTCATTTGGACGGTGCCGCCTCTCATCTTTACATACTTACCTGGGCAAGGTTGAAGATGGGAGTGGCTGATTGAGGATTTTCCTCACTAAGTCAGTGGCCGTATCGGCTCGTATGTTAACGACCTCTACCTTTTCAATGAGAGATTTTATAACCCATCTGTTTATGGCTTCCTGTTGAGACAATCACAGGAAGGGCGGTCACGCGCTATTCGGAATAAAATTACACTTATTATTTGATCAGGACAAGCTTTGAAAGCCCAACCCGACAACATCGAGAAAAACATCAGTGGGACAACGAGAGTAAATAAACAGGGGATCATATGAATGATGTTTGCGCGGCTTTGTGGAGAGAGACGATGTTTGGGAACAATAGTACCAGGAAGTAATGGTAATCGGGCTGTGAGCTGGCTTAGAGGGATAATGTTATCGTCGCTATAGGCTGAGAATTGGCTCTGATGGCTCATGGCTGTATTCTTTATTCTTGCAGCCCAACGGATTCATGGAACATGCCATATGTTATGCTCAAGTGGAGGAGATTCATGAAGTCAACCGATGGGACGCCGGCGGCAAGTACTGCATTAGGGTTGTTGTTCCCGATGGGTCTCTCCTACTTCAGGTACCGGCACCGACTTCTATGCACCTATTATGAGCAGTTCTCTGTACCAAAACTCTGTGTTTATTTTCTCTACGTCGATGCTTCTGAAAGTTTTACAGTTTATAGGTTTTCCCCTAGATTTTTAACCAGAAAATATTCGTAGGTGAGCAACATGTACACGAGGGAACAGTGGCTCCACTCGCTGAACTGGAAGCGCAGCTTCTTCAAGTACCAGAAAATGTTGTCCAGCAGCCGCCGAGCCCAGGTGGTGATCAAGGAAATTCGAAGCATGATTGAGCTGGTTAGCAGTACGCCACTTCAGGACGAAGTCATCTTCCAAACGCCCCTGGACCTGGTCTCTGACTACGTCGCACAACAGATCCTGCCCCACAACCAACTAGACACCAGCTTCTGCCAGCAGCTCATCGTCGCGATGGCGCCACTTCTTGAAAACACGCATCCCACCGCCGATATTTCCGAACTTTATAGCCGCGTAAGCATTCCGCCTCGTTCCCTCCTTCACAGTATTGCTGTGGTTCCATAGTGTAGTCGGTTACATTTTCAGTTTTGCAAGGAATGTCCTCGGTCAAGTCTGCTGGTGGAGTACATGACCCCGGTCGTCCGCCGCATTCTGAAGCACAATATGGGTTTCGGCAACAATCCGAAAATGCGTCTTTTGGTCCAAGATTACTTTCTGGCCCTCAACTCTCACAACGATGGCCGACAAGCCGTCAAGGATTTTGTCCATAAGTACGCACATCCTAAATTGGACAGGATATTTCGGTGCAACTGTTTGTTTTTTCGTAGTATGCACGGTGGAGCCAGCACATGTCCACATCCCCGTGTGCTGCCGAACCTCGTCTCGGTTAGCGTCAGTGCCGTCCAGTATCTCTTCGAGGACCAAACGTCGACATACGACGACAAGAATGAAGTATTACGTTGCGCGCAGGAATTTGACAGCAGGTACTGTACTGATTGGACGTTCCTAATTCGAGTCATATATTATATAAATCCGCTCTGTTTGATGCATCTGTTTCATGGTCGACAGTAATGTGTAATTTGTTACTCAGGCTGGCCTGCTTCATTGGCCTGTTCCAAGAGATGAGTACTTTCGAAGACTGGCGTCTTTCCCTTGCTCAATTACTGCAGCCCATCCCGTTTCCGGCCGAGTAAGTAGTGGAACGCACAATATAAATGAAAGGAATGGATGGCGGGATAATAACCTCATTTGTTTCCATTATATGAAGAGCTATTGCCAACGAGAGCTTCACCGAGCAGTTTGCCCTGGTGATTCGGAATATCGGGGTGGATGGCCGATGTGAGGTCCACTCGTGCGTACTGGCTGTGCGCGACCATAAGGATGGCTGGCTCCATTTGTACGCCCCAGGGGGCGCTGCTGCTAATCTCCATGAGGTGGAAGGATCCCTTTTCAGTGACATTGTAAGTCGCACTCTCACTAAAGTTCATCCCTAAAAATGGGTGCTCGGTAAATAAATTTAACGAAACTGTTTTTCCAAGTGGCGCGCGATACCGCTGTTGACAGCTGGAGGCGTACACCACTTGGCGTACAGAACGATCTTGTTGAATTTGAGTGATTCCCAAGTGGCGCACTTCTTCAGTGTTAATGGCAGGGAGCGTGCACCAAATCTTCTCATAAGCAACTATTCCAACAAGTAAAACCAAAAATAGAAGAAAGAAAAGCAGGTAATACTCTAGAATAATAGCATATCGATCCTTTCTGTGACAGATGCAATGTTTGATATCATGCTGTTGTCGCCGCAAGACTGTCCTGTCTTCTCAACTACACCGCATCCGCGCACCGTGCTTACTGATGGCTCTTCGCGAAGACCCAGCTTGTCAGGAAGTCTTATCGGCCATGTTGGAGTTAGACGTGGAGAAGGACCGCGACTACCAGTTGCAGATGATTAGTACACTGCAAAGCACGAGCAGTGGCAAGCACAAATATGCCGCATTATGCGAACGCCAGATCGCCCTTCGGGAACTTCAGCAACGCGGAGGACCCAGGAAGCTGACACTACCATCCAAGTCAACCGTAAGAAACTCCATTTAACAATTCTTCTCCATACTGAACATATGAAAATTACCACTCCATTCCAAGGACGCGGACTTGGCCAAGCTGCTCAGCAGTGGCTCATTTGGCAATCTGGAATGTCTGAGTCTTGCTTTCACCCAAGTGACTAGCGCGTGTGCCGAATGCCTAATCAAGCTACCGTCGCTGAAGTATCTCAACTTATGGTCGACACAGGTACTTGATTTCGCGCATGACACTTCAGATGTTGACATCAAAGGAGCAGAAAATCCACTTTCCTACCTTTTGCAGTTTGGAGATGCCGGGTTGGTTCTGATCAGCGAGCACCTCCAGAAACTGCAAGTGCTAAATCTCTGCGAAACGATCGTCAGCGACAAAGGCTTGCACCATCTGATCAATCTAAAACACCTAAAAAAGCTCAACCTGAACAGTACTCAACTGACCGCGGCCACCTTTGAAACCCTGAAGGAGAGTTTACCGGCGCTGATTGAATGTGACGTACGGTACACCGACGCCTGGTAGCGTACCTCCAGCGGTACTTTACCTTTCTTCTTTTCGTTTTTTCTAGTCTAATCTTCAGTTCCAGTGTTCCTATTACCCCACTATTCAGCTTTATCCAGATCTTGCCGTTTGCGGGCTAGCTGATATGGCTTAACAATGAGCTCCTTCTTTACGTATACTGCTGGGCAGTTACATAGAACCAGATTATCGATACGACCAACCATGTTTTTCTTCAGTTGGTTCTAGTACAAGAATCTGATCATCTTTGATATGCCGGCTTACAGACCAAAGTACAATTAATCCAGCTTGTAAAGATGCATGTCTCTGCAATACTTGGAGTTAAATCGTCAAGCAGCAGCTCAGCTTGACGTACGAAAGTTGCCGAAGGGTCGGTAATCGGCAGTCTGTTGGGCCAAGAATCAGTGGCAATTCAGCTCGATTCAGTCGAGGGATGGCAAAGCCAAAACTAGCTCAAGTTATGCACCTCGACGACGTTATTCAGTTGACAAATGTAACACAGCGAGGTTAAAGCCTGACATCGCCACAGCAACTCGTAGAGGTCGCATTGCGAAGGGACCATCAGACCCGGAAACTGTCTCTGGGAACCACCACCTTTGGGGTGTCTACAGACGTATCATTTCCAAGTATGTCTGCAGGTGGTAAAGTCTCCAAACGGACCGAGTAAACTCCTCACCGTATCCTATGAACGGATGTCGACCTCCTTCTTCCGCTTCGAACATACTGAATCACTGATACGGTGCTAAAAATCCCGTTCACATGCCCGCAGCACGTTCCGGAGATCTACCACGGTATAGATGGACACGTACAATATTCGTGAAAATATTTATCAATGAACATAACGTGATAAGCAGAAAAAAGGGTGTAGTTTTATTTGGGCAGTTTGGGACGGTCTGAACGCATCGATGGGTGTCGTCGATGCAACTAGAGCTGGCTCACAGTCTGTGTGTGAGACCGAGGCGGAAGTGACGGCTTAGCGCATCAGCCTTCCACCTGTTGCTCTGAGCTGCAACAGCCCCGTTAGCGAGCTCAGAGACCCCAGTTTTTTATTGGAAGTAAAAAGAGAAAAGCATGAACGGTGGGATGGTGGTAAGAAGTTCGCGCGATATAAAGAGCGAAACTAGAGTTATTCATCGAGAACATCTTCTCGAGAGGATTTTCAGACAGAACATGTAGCTCATACAGCCATGTTATGCGGGAGAAGCCCACAGCCGGACATGGCGAATGGTCAAGACAGAAATGCCATTAAGGGAACCTACGAGGAAGAACAATGTACATAAGGGCGGAAGCCTGTATGTATTGATCAGCCTTCGCCATGTCCGCCCATGAGCTTGAAAGAGAAGGAAGGCTTATCAACTACCGCATTAACAACAATTATTGTCATCAACAATAATTTCCTAGTAATACCACTGAGTACTGCTGTGGCTAAAACTGAAACTGAATGCGTAGATACAGCCCGCCCAAGCCAACTTGCTACCACTCATTTCTCCAAGGCCAGCTCGACTCGATTAGTTTTCCACTTCGAAATCAATTTTCCCCGGTTTAGCATTCTCTTTGCTGCCTCTCGGAAAATTATTGGCAAAAAGTCTGCTTACGGAAAGTCATGATCGACGTTAACCTCGGGGAGGTGCTGAGTGAAAAACGCACCATCTTTTGTCATCTTCGGATCCGTTTTCGAAAAACTGTTTCTCAGTTTTGCGTTGGCATTCCGCGGTACGGTTACCAAGAACAATTAATACAAACATTGAGCTAAAAGAAAAGTGGCTGGAACCGCAAATCAAACGTTCTGGAAGACGGTCAGAAATTTTTTCGAAAACGAGTTTTCCCAGCAAAACGGTCCTATTCGACGGTTTTAAATCGTTTGTCAAATTTGCTTGGACCTTTTCTGGTCCTTCTCAATTCTTTTCGGCTATTAGAATAGTTATATGTTTATTTACATCAATGTCAGGATAAGAACTAAGCATGGAATTTTGCAGACTGCGTTTTACGCCTTGGCGGTATGTCTTCCCCATTGGAAGTCATAGTAGTCAAGTTTTTCAATCAGCTTGTCACCATAACTGAACGAATCATACTGTAGCTCAGTCGAAGCAGCTTGAAAAGTTGTATGGAGAAACGGGAAGCACGAACGGGAATGTAGCATTCTTTCCTCGTCCAAATGCCAGGTGGTAGCGAGTTGGCTTGGGTGGGATGTAGTTAACGATGGTACGATAACAGAATTGGTATGCAGAACAAAATTGGGGTATCTCATATTCTTTTTGGGGAAGTTGTTTGGCACAGTGCGTACGGAAGCTTTTCCCTTCGTCTCCCTGACAAAGCCGAATAACCATATCATCGAGCCAGCCTTTGCAGTACAAGTAGCTCGAATGCTATTAATACCCGATTCTTGAACCCCGATATCCTACGGAATGTGACATGGGCGACGCCGCATTCGGCCTATAAGGGGGATGATGCGCCGGATTTGCTCTACTCCGTTCTCAGAATCTTGAACGAACTCTTTCTACCTCGAAGCACTGCCTGGTGATGGTCTATCAACTGTATTGACCGAAATTGTATTGGCCGAACCCACATGTCCCTTTTGGCACTTGCCGGAATAGTTGCTGCTCGATTTACAGTTGGAAAAAACAACTGGAGCCTATTGGGGTGGAGGCAAAAGTCGACCTCCGCCGGATCGTCCCGGTTGGGGACCCCCTAATCAACCGATTTGCAGCTCACATTATAACGCGCAAATAATTGCGCCTCTGTTCGTCACTTGTCTTCTCCTCGTGTCTTCAGTGTTAGCGGGAGCACTAGCAGCAAGTGTTGCCGTTGAGGTTATGTCTTTCTCCTAAACGCAGGCTGATCGCAGTTTCGTTTCAGTGACTTCCTGAGATGGCCCGTATATCCGCGAGGTATTGCATCGGAAGGATGGAGAATCGCTCACCAAGACCTGCACAGCTTTCGTAATTGGTCGCATCCCCGAAGCCCGGATGGGACGGTCTATAGTCAACTCGTTTACCGTGTCATGTCATCACTCTCCTAAATGTGACGCAAACTCCCGCAAAGCGTTCAAACGAAGTCGGACGCAAGCAGCGCATTATCAAATCATCAACACTCTGGGCACCAGGTGTTTCGGGCACTTCAGTGACCTTACCGTACCATGGGGTTCAAAAACTTGTTCAAGTGGAAAACTGCTTGCTTTATTATTTTGAATACCCCAAATCAAACGTGATTGAGTAAAATTCAGAATTTCGAAAACAGCGCGTAACAAACAGGAAATGCGCGAGTTCTGCGGGGTGGGTTTGTGGGCATACTTTGCCTCCTGACTGGGCTGGAACTCCAGACTTTCTTTCTAGCTACTCTCTGTCTCTGATATCCTCGAAGATAATAGGTGTTGAGAACCCCGACCGAGGAAAGATGTCTCGCGATGAGAAGCACGGGGAATCGGAAATCAACTGAGAAGTGAAATTCTGAGATCTCGAGTGAAGCGTGCATGAGACCAGCTGATTTCACTTTCGAGATAAATAGCCCTCAGCTGCTCATCTTGAAAGTGAAATTTAGCAAGTCGCCTGCTAGATCAACGCAATCAACATAGTTCTGCAAGCAAGACGGAAAACAAGAAGAGTTTTCTGTAAACTAGCCTACTTTCGGTACAATATTGGATACGTCAATACGATTGACACCGGAGGTATGCAGAGAAAGTAGCAAGGACTTTAAAGTAGTTAGGCTGAAAAATGCGCGATAAACCGAGGCATAGTCCGATGGGTTCTGCTTGGCGGCACTCGTACTCATAATTCGATATCAAGAACGGCAGCACAAGGACGGACGCAGACACCCAGATTACAATGCAAGGGCGTTTGGCGCAATGTTTTTGCTGATGGCTGCGAAAGTGCGGAGGGAAGAAGAGGGCCCTGGTGCGAGCGAGACTGATGGCAAGTTCAGTGTAAACTAGGACCAACGATACCAAACTGAGCAGAGTATCGACCAACAGGCACAACGCCCAACCAACGCCTGAAACTCCGTAGCCGGTGTCACGAGCCATCAGCACAACGTAAACAACCAGAACCAATCCAGCCGCCAGGATATTCAGAACCTAATACGTAAAGGGTGTTCGGACGTCAGAACTTCTGATCAGAACCCATAAAGGCAAACACAGTCCAATCAGTGTTGAGAACGCTAGCCAACAGGCTAGACTCGCAGTTCGTAGGGCAGCAGAGGTTGTCGCGTTGTAGGAAGTGACATTTGGTACCAAAGGGTGAGACATAATATTCATCTTAGCGCAAATTGTAGATGAGGGAGGAATCGTGCAAAACTGAACTGCGGAGGGTGCACGACGAAGAACGAAGGTTCATTCTGGTGGTCCGCTATCTTTCCCATCGCTATCGATCACTTTCCCGCAGAACTAAATAAACAAATCCTTTATGACAAATGGACCAATTTTTGTCAGCCGCACTGTAGATAAAGTTTGTCATTGTTCATTAAATTCACCACGAATGATCTCTGGTGGATGAATTAATCACGTTTACAGAATCTCTTTTGACAAATGCAGATGTGGAACTCGTTGTCAGCTAGCATTAACCAGAACACACTTTTGGTAAAGGAAAAATCTGCACGAGCTGTCACTCATATTAATCATGGTACGCACTAAATGCTCGTGCACAAGAAATTGTTCGTGTAGAAGTTCGTGCACCGAGCCACTACGAATACTTTGTGCGACTATATGAATACATTATGATTCGCAAGGGTTATATGGAGCAGCCAGTAGTTATGATGAGCGAATGGCATCGAGATTTAATCAACGTTTCCTCTTTTGGAGTTGCGTAAGTGCGAATTTTCAATTTTGCTGTGGATAATGTAATGCTGTGGATCCGTAAAATGAGTGTATGGAAAGGAGATACGGCAGCCCGTTTTTGGGCATAACGATCGTCGACCAAATTGTTCAGGAATCGACTTTAAGGTTTTGGGACCCCAAGGGCAAAGTTTAACGGCTGATGCAATGTAGTGTAGCAAACATCGAGGGACACCATTGTGACCAGTGGTCAGATGACTTCGTCAGACAAGTCTGAAGTGATTCGAAGTTCCGACTGACAGACTTTTGACGTCACAACGACATCATACGGCCCGAATGTGCGTCTGCATCTGTTCTAACAATAAACTCCCATGTGGGGGTGCTTCAGCTACTAATCACCCCCAGATTTTTCGGCAAGCTCTTCTCAAAAGCGCGAACAGTTTTGTGTAACTTCTATCCGTGGCGAAGCTAGCACTCAATGCCCCTTAAAACTGCTGGAAAATTCATGTCGAAAAAGCCTGGTTCGGAGCTAAAAAACGTTGTGACCACAAATAGGCTGCCGGAACCGAAATATTGCTGCTGGGTCCTCCTGTCGCACAGAACATCAATAGTATAGCCACTTTTAATAATTCAAAACACCGCCGTGCCCGCCGCGAGTGAATGTATATGGTTCGTATCAAACGAGTGTTGTACGACGGCGTACGTTTCTGTGCCAGCAAGCACAGTGCACAGACAACGTTGCCTACAATATAGGCAAGTTGAACTGAGGGAAAATCCCGGAAGAGCTTGCCAGAGTGCTGTGTGAGTCAGCAGTTTTCGGAAGTTTGGGAAGCTCTTTCGGGCACCAGTCCGAAGACTGCGAGCACGTGTCAGTCAGAGCGATCAAACGATCGCATATGAGCCTTGTACGTCACCCTACACAGGCGTCAGGCGTGCTGATACGTCACGTTCTGAACAGCCAGTCAAAAAGTCAGCCTAATAAAACCGGCTAAAATCAATAGTTCAGGCGGCAGGAGGGCTGCCCAAAGGCTCAACCAGTAGCTCAATGTTGGCCCCAAACGAACCCAGGGTGGACTTAGAGGCTACGCGGGGTCCAAACTCCAAAGGGGTCAAATGTCAATTGACACTGTACTAACTGTGAACCGTTTCCTCGTTTCAGTTGTTTATCTTGCTTCTCGAGCCAAGTCGGGATGGAACTGGCTGTGGCCGCTAGTTCTGACAGCTTTCAAGTGTGATTACGAGGTTCGGCGCAGATTGCGTCGAGCTTTGAACGCAAATTGCCTACCAGATGTTCCTTGACGTCTGTTACTCAGTAAAAAACAAGCTATCCCGGGCAGTATTACGCGTCTACTCCACTCGTTAGCGACGACGAGAGGTTGCAGTACTAAACGATTGTCGTGCAATATTTTAGCCTAGCATTATGACGCAAATCTGGAAGAGTGTACAGTACTGTTCCCAACACCGTTGAAACAACGAGTGTTTCGTTCCGAAGACTGACTCCTCGGGACCTTCTGGCTATCTCGAGGAGAAATTGTAACTTAAACTAGAAAGTTGTACTAGGCTTTTAGTGCTGCTGTTGCTGGTACGTCTAAACCATCGCAATGCTTTTTCCCAGCAAATGCAGCGACAATGCCAACTACCCAAAAGTATCACCGTTTACTGGATCGCACCGACAACTCCTATGGCTCTGGGGAAACGACAATTTTGTCGATCTCATCCATCCCCACTGGCTTCAGCACGAGCAGGCGTCCGAAGCCTTCCATGTCGCTTCCGGAATCATGATTCTTTTAATTGGTATAGCCGCTTTTTGCGGTAACAGCTTTGTCATATTCATCTTTCGAAGGTACGATCTTTCCGAATTCGCTTCACGATGGCGCAGATCTACTGCCGACTAAAGCCAGAAGCCGACGGAAAAGTACGCTCGTTCACATGACTTTTCACTCTGCAGGACAAAACGTTTGAAAAGTCGCTCAAACACTTTGGTGGTGAATTTAGCTATCAGTGACTTGCTGATGACTTCCATCTTGTCTCCGATGTACGCAGCGAGCAGCTTCAAATCTCGCTGGGTATTTGGCTATTATGGTAAGGGTGTAACTTCTGCACTGCATTCTCACCGCAACCGTTGTCGGTGCATATTAACACTTAACAGACCACGCAATTCCGAGCTCTGGGAGTACAAGGGGGGTAGATCACCTTCCCCAACTTTAAACTGGCTGAAATCATGGGGTGGGATCAGATCGGGCGAATCATCACATGTACGCTTCGCATTTTTCGAGTAGAATGTGCCACTAAGTGAACCAAAAAGCCAGATTTTCTCATTTTTGCTGTAACCACTGGTCACGCAGCATGGAACATACTGAAGCTTCTAAGACGGTACCAATGTGCTAGCTCTCTGTCCAATTTTTAAGGAGGCTTTTCGTCAGCCAGCTCTTAAGTAAAAATTTGGTTTGTCAACTCAAGACAAAAGCTGGTCAAAAACGAAATATTCTTTCGAAATTTTCAGAAAGCTAGCCAGTTCACGGTTTTTTTAACTGGAAGCGACAACGTTTGTGAAAGCAAACGCGAAAATTCAAGACGAAAAGGTTCGACAGAAGCCATTCCGCAAGGCTTTTGGGGTGCGCCAAGCAGCCGGGGTACCCCCTTTGTCTTTTAAGTGTTAATGTTCTAGTTTCTCTCAACTGAATGTTCTTGAAGGCTGTCAGCTTTACGGATTCACCGGCTCGCTTTGCGGAACCGCATCCATCATAACCGTAACTGGTAATGTACCCCCTTGCATTGTGATGACCTTTGCAACTTTTCAATTCACCCGACCAATACTTTGCAGCCATGGCTCTGGACCGATGCTTCGTCATATGGTATAGTCACAGTTAGGGGCCATCGCATAGCCTTTGTTTTTCTTTCGATTGCACAAAATGATCTTCTTTTTGGCTGCACGTGGCCTTGTGAAAAGCCGATATTGGTTCTATCAACACGTTACGCAAACAAGCGGATTGTGCTAGGGCTTGGTTGGCAGCCTCAGCACGGTGCAGAAAACAAGTTGCTTTTAGAGGACTCTAGGCCGAGTGGTATAAGTTGAATTATTGATCAGGTTTCACGAGAATCACGTGATCGTGAAGACGAAAAATCAACGTCACTAGGAATTTTTAGATCGTCAGGATCGGTTGTCAATGAAGGAAGTCATGAATTTTCGAACTAAGGTGGAAGTGCCCAGATACTTATGATAGACAGTGTGTCTTTCCGTTCTCAACCGATTTCTGCGAAACAGGTATGTACCAACAGCAGAAATTTTGTTTCGTTCAGATAACATGGTTTTGTGCTGCGATATGCAAAACTGAGGAAGAAGAAAATTTATCTTTCTGATTTGTGTGAAAAGTGGGCTCTAGGATCCATACAGAAACTTTTATGAGAAGCTTTTCCTGGAGGTCTCGTTTGGTGTGGTGTGTTCAACAATGTGTTTGCCTCTTGATTTCAGCTATTCCACAAATCTGTCACCTGACGGGAAGTCAGTAGCCAAAAATGACCCTGATTTCTTTGTCCGAAACACCCATGCTCGCCGCTTGACAGATTAAATTAAAGCAGAGTCCATATGGAGGGTATATGGACTCTGATTAAAGACACCTCTGGCCCTCTGCCACACGATCGAAGAGTAAAATGTGTGCTTTAAATGACCGTGTCATAATTATGAAAATCGGACGAAGGATCAGATGATATGTCCAAGCAAAAGAGGACAATGGCTTTATGATGACCCATGACTGTGGCTGCAAGAACTGCTGCAGCTGGAATGCTGCAGGCTTACGTCAAGAACTTTCGGCATATTTGGTCGGGACAGTCAAGAACCGCATGAGATAACTGCCAGTCGAACAAATTACCCTCGATTGACCAGATCATACAATCGACATGCTAAACTGATAAGACGGAAGTCGAACAAACTTAAAGTTGACACTTTATTACCGAGTTTTTCAGCAAGCCATACGGACTTATCAAGAATCTGATCACCGCCCGGCGTTCGAAATTTTCCCTTCTAGTCATATGGACTTACAGGTGGCTGCCGGTCGAGGATGCTAGCCTTTGCTGACGTTTGAATTTTCAATGCATACAGGTTCAACAAGTACTAAAAGATAGATCTTTTTACAGCTTCATCTGGGCCGTAATCCCACTAACTCCCTGGTTTCCCCCCTACGTAAGTACAGTGGAAGTTGCAGAACAGCAGGTTCCGGCTTTGAATATGACAGCATAGAAAGAAGGTTACTTTTTGGATAAGTGAACTCGCCAGAAATGTCTCGCATTTGATCAAGTGATGCCCTATCGGAATTCCGCGGGAATTTATATTGTGTAATCATCAGGAAGTGGTGATTTATGAAGAATAGCTTGCACTAAACAACCTGACCTTAAAGTAGGGAATGTAGGGAATCACGGCTTTTCCACTCACCCACAAAAATAACAATCTGTTTTTAGGCACCTGAAGGATACCTAACGACGTGCTCGTTCAACCTTCTGGACACGAATTTCAACAACAGGTTTTACATCGCATCAATGTACGTAAGCCGATAATAGATACCCACAAAGGCATTACCAAAACGCTGGCTTCTCTAATTACCTTTGTCATTGTGATCTTCAACTGCTACAGGTGTGTCGGCGCATACTTCGCTCCGCTTATTATAATCTTCACAGCCTACATCCGAATCATCTCCGTGGTGGTCATCCGGGGCAACGTGCTGAGTACGTTATATGCCGGCAGAAGCATGTCTTTCACTGTCGGAAAGCGTCAAGAAATGCAGCAAACAAAATCGGCGAAGACCAGCTTTTTTGTCGTGGCTGGATGGGCAATAGCTTGGACACCGTACGCCATCGTATCCCTGCTAGCCATCCTGGGCGCTACCGAGTATATTACCCCCGTCATCTGCCAAATTCCAGCGATCTTCGCCAAGACGGCGGCTGTCTACAATCCAATAAGTATGGTTTGGTGATCATCTCACTGACTCCGTATTCTCGAACGGTGATATATCGTAGTTTATGCACTCAACAGTGCACGGTATCGTCAAGCTTTCGTCCAGATATTCCACAACCTATCGGTCTATGGAACCTGCGGTCCGAATTTACACCGTGGGGATTCCACCGCGCGCTCTGTTACCACGCAAGGCAGGCCAACCTCTCTTCATGGGCGGAAGGCTTCCGAACCTGGTTTACGACGTCGGCATCTACCGGTGAAGCGACTCGCCACATTTCCTCTAGCAAGTGCGACTGCTGTGGGACCGTTTGAACGGCAAACTACTTGCGAGAGTGCCGTTTGAAGCGTCTACTGTAGCCATCACCGAAACTTCCCGAAAAAATTTAACCCGCAAAACGAACAGAGCAGCGAACCGCAGATGCTGGAACCGACAGTCTAGCTAGTTCCACTATAGTGGAAAGCTTACATTTTCCAAATTCTGGGCCCGCCGTTGAGGTCAGTTGTATTAATGCATCCGTTTTGCTCCGTCAGAATTAGAATCGCACGGTAATGTTATGTCATACCTGTATTCGTGCGTCCAGCTAGCCAGCGTTAAGTACTCTGTATTGTTCCACTCGAGTTCTCCTCTTGGCTGTGCGTTGACTTAATTTATACACGTAAGCATCATCACTGTTGTTTTAACCATAATATTATGACGTCTAAACTGATATCTGAAAAGTCTTTAAATAGGACAAGGTTCAACGATGAAGATTTGGACAAAAATGTGTTAACGGGCCCATCAAGTGAATCAAACTTCCTCGGGTCGCCGAGTTCGAAGCCTACGCCGTACTTCTCACGGGCTGCAAGACGCGTCTTTTTTCAAAACACTTCACTAACGTTCCTTTCGCCCAAAAGTCTATAATCAGGTCGGCTAGTTGAGGCAGATCCTTTTTCTTCGCGTACCGCTGGTCACCCACAATGGAGTCGCGTGTCTGGTAAATGAGAACAGCATAGCCAACGAACAATCCAACAGCCTAAAACAAATAATAGCGTATCAGAAATGCACCTTTTGACGTATGTTTTCATTAAAGACGAAAATACAAGCGCCACATACGCTCGCGATGGGTTGTTTGGTGATAAACAGCGCACCTGCCGAGATGGCGCCACTCGTCGAGTCGATATATCCAGACATCTCCTGGTATTCTACTTGCATCGTCGATGACCTCGCAGTGGCTTCGAACTCTTGCAGTGTTTTCCGAATTCTTTGAACCTGTTCAACGGAAAAAGCCCAAGTATGTCAAGCATAAGTACCGTACGGTATCTGTCATAGTTCGTCTTAGTTGTTCACCTTGCCGTGGCAGCGAAGACATAGGATCGTTTGGACCATGGCGTTCGCCAGGCCGATACATCCAACAACGGTATCATGCCTGGCTTGGCTCTCGTTGAATATTATGTTTGCTTGGTAGTCCTCCAGGCTCTGGTTGGGCTCTCGAAGCGGGGTGACCCGTAGAGCCAGGCTCGTTACTGTCATAAAAGACAATGCATCCCGCAGGTAGATCAACAAGCCGATCGTTCCAATGCAATCGTTAAACTTGTTGGTTACGGTGCGCAGTCGCAGATACAGACGTTCTACTTCTTAGACCATATCCATCTGGGCATTTTCATCTCCAATTTGCAAAGCCCTTTCTAGTCGCTGCTGGGTATCCTGATAACCGGTACCCATCCAATACACCAGCCTGAAATAAAAGCACTGCGCGGTCAGCTCCGTGTTGGTGTCCAACAGCTTGCTGCTACCCGTGATCAAGTAATCCAGGTACGTTGGCATATTATTGCCCGTCGACAGGAAATAGGTAGGGCGGATTAGATATTCCCAACAGCGTAGGTCGTCCCAAATGTACGCAACGTAACCAATCAAGTGCATGCATTGCCACAAGCCAATCCACCCAAACGCAAAAACGCAGCTCGTTTTGCGAATTCTGTTCAGCTGTTTCTCCGGTAGCATACCCTTCAGAAGAGCCGTCATGGCGAAGACAAGATGATAGACCTGGTTTCTGTTTAGCAAAAAGACCAAAACCATGGCCGCCGTCTGCAAGGTGACGTCAGCGCGAGCGAAATGGGTGATGAGTTCGAAGAACTCCATGGACTCAATCTCCTCCAGAAAGGTCTTGCAACCAATTACAATACTGAATGCAGCGAAACGCTGAAGATAATACCATACTCATTTCGAAGGAGTGGTCCCTCACATGATGTAGTCCGCAAAGTTGATGAGCGACAGAACTGGTACCGCGACAGCGACGACCCAGCACCACTGCACAGAAAACTTTTGCCTCCCGCCATTTTTATCGGTGATGAGCGAATACAGGCCGGAGAGCTGTAGGTAGTTCAGGAATACATGGCTGACAAGGGCAGCACCGCGTGCTTCCTCGTCTGGAACCGGGTCCAACTCATGCATGTCTCACGCTGCGAAGGCCGAGCAATTGCGGAATAATATCAAGCATAAAATCTGACGTCGCCAGTCCGGAGAAGGCTCTGATTGCCTGGCTTATCCCTGAACTCTGAGCAAGTTCCCGTACGAGGAGTAATTTTCCACTTGGAACACGACGGACTTTGCACACTGTGGTGCTCAGACCAGCGGAATTTGCGACATAACGATCTCTAGCTTTTACGGTAGAGGCAATCTAGAGCTCAAACTGGCATCCCTGGTTCAGTTGACTCAGCTACTATTCGCTTCTGATGATGTGAGGAAGCTATGTTGAACTGCGGCTCGGTCATTTTTCATTTAAGAAGGAAAGCTTACCAAACGTCAACAGTCGCAGTGGATCATGACTCTGCATGATACAGTCCTGACTCATGAGGCCTGTGAACGGCCCATCAACTGAGTTTACTCAACTGGTCTTTTTCCCTCAAACCAGAGCGAACTATCACTTCAAGGTCGACGCTGAGTTGAAGCTGTTTAGAATTAAGGTCGTTCGAAGGAGATCATAGCGATATACAGTATAGTCCCTTGCGCATTCTGCCTCCAGATTAATTGATTTCCGCTTTCTCAAAGGCAAACGCCTGCTCTGCTTCCAGTGTAGCAGATAGATCGATGTATTTGCTACATTTAGGCCGTTTGGGCTTCCCCAAAATCCTGACACGTGACGGGAGATCGGCAGCCAAAAATGACCCTTTTTTCCTTGTCCGACCATCGAGGCTTTGCGGTTGATTAATTGAAGAAATGACCGAAACGTCACGCGGTCAGAAACCTCAGATCTCCCTCTACGAGACACAAAACTCGTGGTAGCTTGAGATAAAGTGGGAACGCACATTTCAAAAAGACATAAAAAAACATTTCATGAACACATTTCAAATTAGCAAAACTGGACGACGGGTTTGGGAGCTATAAGGAGGCAAAGTAAGACCACGGGTGCCCATGACCCATGACGATGACTGTATGCCGCAATTTTACTGTACGTCTTCAGCTTGTCGGGTTTATAAATTGGTGTTCCGCCAGTAGCGTTGCTTCATGATGAAAAGTGTCAGGGAAACTGTACTGTTGTTTGAGAGAGGGAAACCAAAGGATTTGGCCAAAGCGTTTCGAAGTTTCCTTGTCGGTCCCGCAGATTGGAACTGAATCAGTGCGATTGAGATCCTTCGTTTATTATATAAATTCCATTCCCACTTTATCTCAAGCTACCACGAGTTTTGCAATCTCTCAAACGTTTCAGCAAATGATTTTATGAAACATAATTTTCAAAATCAATTAAATGTCGTCTGTTTGATTCATGTGCGCAAAACGCAAAGACCCTAATCTTGTCTTATTCGACCTACACAACGTAACCGTCCCTCCATGATGTCCTTCAGCGCCATAATTTATCAGTTATAACAACCAACCAATTGTTATTCAAAACACAATACAGGACCGTTGATACACGTTAATCGTTGCGACGTTTTTTCCCGTTTCAATGTTTGCTATGATTTTGACCTCTCTAATCTTGCTTGTTAAGCGACGATCAAGATTCAGGATCACAGGACCACCGTTAATCCCATGAGAGAAGTAACGTTTGGAGGACGGAAAATTCCCACAGCGCACGTTGACGAGGATCGGCGACGAGCGTCACGAGTGCGAATTCGTCCCGTTGACTTTCTGGTGGTGAAGTGGTTTTCATATGTGCTGTTATGTCCTGGGCGTCCAACACAACGTTTCAGCTGTTACGATTTGCCAAGTCACAAGGGGATTACGCCTGTCCTGACATCCCGATGGTCAAACCATCCCAACCAAAGGATAGAGGAGAGTTTATTCCCCCATCTGAGCCAGATAGCTATATACCGGATCGATCCCCGAATGAACTGCAGGACTCGGAATTTACAGTGAAGACAGCGAATTATGGACAGTTAACATAATCAGCCATTATGTTCATTGTTTAAAAGCGAATTTGGCGTCACTTCTGAGTCTTGTAGTTTATTCCGGGATCGTTCCGGTACCTAGCTACTGGGCTCAGATACTAGAAGAAACCATCCTCTATCGTTTAGTCTGGACCGTTTGACCATCGGCATGTCAGGACAGGCATAATCCCATTATCAGTGCGAAGTTTCGTGACCCGGTAACCGCCAACTGGACTCTCAACTGGTCATTTTTCAGCTACTGTTCAAAACCCGGGACTTCTGTATTCACTGTGGTACTACACTCGGCATTTTCAGCAATGGGATCTCAACCTCTCCCGAATGATACTAGAAGGGTGATTTTGGCTACAATCATATGCGTAACAGGTCTGATTATGGAACAGTGTTCTGGTCTGAAAACACCTAGAAAGTATGGAAACAAGGAAAAAACCAAGTAATTTTAGTCTGCTTCCATCTAGTTTCCACCTAGTATCCGATCATATTCCGACCGAAACACTGTTTCATAGTCAGACCTGTTACGCATACGATTCTAGTATGCTGCGAGCTTTCTTACCCTTTGTCAATAGGGTCTATACAGTCAACGTATACTACCGCCCGGATATTTTTCAGTGTGATGTTTTACTGTGGTTCTGCAGCTTCCTGGTCACGTTGAAGACAAGCTGCCTGATCATCACAGTAGAGGAGGTCTCGGACGGTTGTTTAAGCAGTTGATTCGGCACACTGTACTTCGATGACGAGAACTGCAATGGACATTGCAAAAGGAAGGAAAGAAGCTAGGAACAGTGCGGCAAGGGTAAACGGTTTTTGTGGAACTGACTGTGGTCCTTGAAAAAATTCGACAACTTCTTCAAAATACAATAGCCACTTACCCTTCGGGCAAAAGTCGCGGTCCATAATCGCGGCGCCACCTAGTGTCGTACCCCACGCCCTGTGCGAATCTGTGCGCAAACCACTTCCTCATTGTTATTGATGATTATTACAGTATGAACATGTACCCGTCATACCGCCGAAGTCCCGAATTTTCCATTGACGATCCTCGATGGGAGAATAGATGTCTCTTCAAACACCGTGGGCCAACAGAAGCGTAACAAAAGCAAGCAGCTTTTTGTTGATTCTCCACTGATGAAGGCTTACTGTAAACATCCAACAAAATCGATGTTTTAGAATGCTTTGGATACAAAAAATGAGAATCCACCATGTAACTTTCAAACTTTTCATTATTGGTTTCCCCTTCGAAGTTGATTTTTACCTAATCATGAGACCAGTTAGAAAAATCACTTATTGATTTCTACTTTCCACTGATACTCAAATAAACACAAAATCGCCCATCTTAGCTTGAGAATGCCCTTATAGCGATCATGCCTGATCATGATTATAGCCTGATCATGAATGAAGTGGAGGCTGAATCATCGGCGCGCTGTGCAACATGTGTTTCTCTGGGTTCCCCTCCATGTGGGCGCATCTCCCGCACTCCGCGGTGATGATTACGAAGATGTACTGTAATGGCCCTCGGCGCCAGCAGATCTGGATGGATAGAGGAATACAGGTGAACAGCACGGGATGTGGTTAGAGACCGAATCAGGGCCCTTGTCGTCCGCCAAGCAAGCGTACAGATAGCGCAAAACCCGTGATCTTGTACAACCCTTTAAAAAAAAAATTGCGATGGTCTGATACCTGTCAGATGTACACGCATGCCTTGGCTCTTTACGAGACGTGGGTTGAAAGCGTGCTACAGTGCCTGTGTCCTTGTTGCGTTTGCGACCGCCGGATACTTCCGTATGCTCTCTGAATCTTGTACCATGCATCCAGTATTCGAAAGCGACAGAACCGTAGTTTACAGAGAAGACTGGGCTGGAAAAAGCAATATCTGGCACTTCTAGGGCTGGTTTTGACTGAAATGCACTGTAAAGTGCTGATCAGCTGCGTTACGTTACGGACCAGGTCCGTGCGTAAAATACGCCCTGCGCGGACAGTTCTGGGTTTTGTGTGTGATGCCATATGGATCAGCTGTTCAGTACACAAATCGACCAAATATTTCACCCACTATCCGAACAGTCTTTTTTCACGAACCGGGTCCGTAAGGTGACCCACCTGATCGGCACTTTACAGTAGGAGTTGCAAATATGCCCGACAATTGGCATTCGGCATCGTCAGAAACCAAAATGCGCAGCGCTGACGTCAGTTTGTAGCTGGTTACGCCCCCCATCGGCATACATCACAGGTAGAATCCGGACGATAAAACGCAAGGCAGAAGTTTGATAAAACATAGGTGAGTGACTTGTTGGCATTAAGACGACTGTGAGTGGCCATATCAACCTTTAGCATCCGCCCACTGAAACCGCGATCGATAATTTCTGCACTGTATCGAGAAATATCTGCTGTGGAGACATTTCTCGAATACCTTGGAAAAGAGCTCAAAGTTCGCTTCTTCCACCACTCTGAAACATTTGTTTGGCTCAAACCATAACGTGACAGCTGTAGACAGGCCTTGTAGTGAGCTGTGGGTTTTTCCCCGTTTGGGTTTGTTTGACTTTAATAGTGGAACTCAAAATAATTTGATGGATTACTACGCGGAAATCCCTGTATGCCGGATCTGCGAAGGGCAAGCCACTGGTGTCCATTATGGAGTGCAAAGCTGTGAAGGATGCAAGGTAGGAACTGCATGTTTTCCACCGCGGTCGAAACATATTGATCGTCAGCTTCACATTGAAGCTTTCTCCATCCACCTTCTCATCACATGTATATCGGCTGATGTTTCTCACATCAAAGCAATACCTACCGAAAGCGAAAAAACCGGTTTTCGAACTGTCACATGACCAGGACACAGATGATGAAAACCCTTCCAGAAACCGAAAACGGGACAACTCTACGTAGCTGAAGGAAAGCTTCTTCGAAATTCGAGTCTCGGAATGATTTTTGAGTTTATTATTTACCTAATTTGCACAAGTAATTGCCCGTCAAACCCACTATTTGTACTTGTTCCAGGCGTTCTTCAAGCGAGGACTCGCCCGGTTCCACGAATACAAGTGTTACATGGGTGGAAGATGCCACATCAGCTTTGACAGCCGGGTTCGCTGCAAACGTTGCAGGTTCGAGAAGTGCGTGAATCAAGGAATGAGCTTGGACGGTCAGTCACGTGGTCCTTTTGTTTTCAATGCGCTCGTAGACTACCTGACATAAATTTACTTTCAGCGGTCAGACTAGGCCGCATTCCGAAATCACAGAAACGTATCTATCGATCTCAGCCTACCACGCCCAAGATCTCCCCACCTTCAACCATGGGTAACTGTTTTGAAACCACTGCAATGTCAATGTAGATGTTGCGCGATATAATGATCATGATCGTATCCTCCGCTATCTACAGTACTTCCTTTCCGCCCTTCCGTCATCCACTATCAACCTCGAGTGGGTCCTCCTGTCAACGTCACGAACTTTCTAATTAGCGGTGAGCGGTGCACATTCGACCGAGATACGCCCACCGACGAAAGTCAGCCAACGAAAAACGCGGGAATCAGAACAGCTTACCGGGCAGCAGGTAGTCAAAAGCCGAAGGCTATTTGGATGAAAGAGTTTCTACCGCTGAAACTCTCGCTGGAACTACAAACGATTAACTACAACGAGGTATACCGAGGTGCTGTACCAAAATCCATCTGACCAGTGGACTGCACTGACGCGCCTACAGCACACGACCTATTAGCAGACAGCTTAACCTGTAGATAGATTTATTTATTCAACTTTTACACAATCTCTTTCAATATTTCAGAGTTAATTAACTAGGACGAATTGCTTTTTCGATGCACGAAGCTACAACAGTTAAGCGGATAATTACAGTATGAGGTGTACAATGTTGACTGGCAGAAAATCTTTTAATAAGCTTCTCGTCGTGATGGTTTTCTCGTGGACTTTGCATAGTTTATCTTAGAACGCGCGTAGCGCTGCTACGGTGTAGTAATTCATACAGAGCGAAAAACAGCGAGTTCAATAATCAACTGCTTGTGTGGGCCACCGAAACGACAAAAGCTTTAAGCAAAGCGCGAAATTACAGAGTAAACTAAAGTTTCAGGGCATTTGAGCAAGATTCAGCTGAAAGAAAACAAAGTTAGCGCCGCAAGGCAACTGAAGACGAACACCAATAATATTGACAGTTTGTGACAAGTTTTTGAGGACGCGCTAACGAAGGTTTGCATGATGGTGGCGGCTTCACAGTCTGCAAATTTTAAGAAATCGAAACAATACACCCATCGTGGTGCCGCAGTGACGTCGTCACAAGTACATCCTCGAAGGTTCTCCGCCTGCGTCTGCCGAATCAAAATCTCGAAGCTGTCCTGGCAGCGTACTGTTGGACATGTATTATCCCGTCCGCGGTTCCTCCGAGTGCTTTGCTCACAAGCCACTTCGTAGTAATGCAGAGCATCGCGACAAACCCAGTCCTCTTCGCAGTACCTCCTGGCGTCGTTGCACGAAACCGTTGTATTGGAGGGTTTCAGCGACTGATCAGCTTTGGTGCTGCGGACACAACTGAATACTTTATGCAGATTTCGGCAATACTGAATGTCCTCTGCGGAAACTCCTGTACAGGCGCACTGCGTGAAGCGAGTCCCTTCTCGGGTGCCGGAAGCCAGAGTATGCTGCGCTATCTGGCATTCTTCTGTGCAAGCGGTGTCGTTGGATGATGTGTCTCGACACCTTATTAAAACGCTATGGTAATGCAGACCTATTGAAAGAGCAGAATTAATACACAAAATATCGACTTGCGAGGATCAAAGTACGGCCTGTTTTGACACCAAGTAGAGTTATGCAGGTAATTTCGCCATTGCTTACCGCACGTGTGCGAAATCTGACAGTCATCTTGAGCTTGCCGACAACTCGCAGCAGACTGGGTATCGCCAAATACGACTAACACGTTGCATGATAAAAGAAGAAGGGAAATAATTGTGAGGGCCTCAGGGTACATGTGCGATTCGAAATTCCCCAAGGGACCACAGCTCTTCATTCGGAGGCCACAAAAATAACCGTTGCAATTGTAACAAGCCCTCCCAGAACTATTGGCCCAATTGTGATGTTGGATACCAGGAGAAACTATTTCTCAACATGATTAGCGCGAGAATACGACACCGTGTACAAGATTCATACCGGCCAAGCACTTCTGCTCACAAAATTCCGTGTATTTGCAGGAATTAATTGTCGTGAAACAAAACTGGTTTACAGGATCAGACAACGAGCGTTTCTTTGTCAGGCTACTGCACGTAAGCTCTACTAGGTCTGTTGGTCTGAAGTCTAGTACTGTAAGCGTGTTGGATAAGGTATGCTGTATCGATATATCGTCTAGCCTAAAGGTAATGAGTGCACGGTATATTCGAATGCGAGTGACAATTAGGTGCCGGTAATGCGGTAGCGCTAATAGCCTAGGTGAAAGAACCCCCCTCACCGCACGGGTGCATGATCATATAACGGTAAACGCTTCAATAGTTTCGCGCTGCAAAGGATAACAGGTCGGGACACCGACGATTACAGCCGCATGGCCAACCTTTGCACGAAGGCTAGAAGCAGTCACTGCTTGAGCTAGATAGGAGACGCTACAGTAGGAATTAATAAAGTATCCTCGGCAGCGAGGCGACAAATGCTTTTGAACAGTGCGTTGCCATTTGGAAGTTTCAACCGGGAGAATCCAATTTGAATGAGAAAAGGAGGACTACAGTGGCGGGAAACCCTTCCGGTTGAAAGAACCATACAAGCCTAATACATACAGTACAGCTGCGCCTCATACGGTGTTTATCTCTCCACCCCTACCTTCACTAAAACAGTCATAACTTCCTTCCTACGGATCCGATTTTGATACTTCAAACGTCTTTGTGGAAGCTAATGTTCTGTATTTGCGACCACTTGAATTTCATGCGTTTCAATCAACAAATCAATTAGCAACTCCGGCCCGAGGAACTCCCAAAATAAACTTGTTTTCGGCTCCTTGGACGCCAGTTGCAACCATCCGCAAGCAAGACAATGTTACCTACGTACCGTAGAGTCAACTTCTGACTTTCCAACAGACCCACAGGAGACGGTTTTAGAGCTCTGTAGAAAACGTTTCGCTATCATGTCAACCAGGAAATATTCCCAGTTATTTTCGATGCTGAATATTCTCACCTTGTCTTTGACATCCTTGCTGTCAAGTTATGTTCAAATGGCGGCCCTTTCAACAAAATCAACCGTGCTTTGTGTTCTGAATCGTTCGGTCAGCCGAAACGTAAGATGTCATTAGTTTGGCAAGATGCAGTGTATGTTGCGCGGCGAAACGCCCACGTCGGCCCATACGCGAAAATTCATGAAAGTTTTACATGAGTTACAGCCTCAAAGGGCCAAGTGACTACCACTTGTGCAAAGCGCTTTAAAAAAATCATTTTATGCCTTTTTCGCCCAGTCCTTCACACTTTTCATATAGCTTTTCAAGGAGTTTTCATTGGGATGTAGCGCATTCACGTCGGTTGAGAGATAGTTCGGAAAACGTGGCCAGTACGACTTCCGATGGACAAGACCTCTCTTCCTGACCGAAACGTTATTTCTAAAATTCTGGGTCCCAGTACCAAGCTTCCATTTGATCTCACCGTATGCTTTCCACAATGTCATCAGAAACTTGAAAGTATTGCAGAAATGGCAGGCTGAATTGGAAAGTGAAATAATACTGTCAAATTTAACCATCTTGCCGGGGAAACTGCTTCTGCGGTAAAAATCATCGCCCTTGTCTTGAGCGGCAACTCCCTTCTGTCGACCACTTTCCCTATAGCCCAATTGCTGCTCTAATTACGCTGAACAAACTTACCGCGGGACCTCAACGCAAAAAACAAATTTTGGAACACGGCCCTAGAAACTGCAAAAGTTGGTTGATCTTTCTCTTTGGATGTTCACTAGTTTTCTGTCGATTCTGGCTTCCTCTGAACGTATTCCTGGCATATAATTTTTCAAGGGGTGTAAAGAGGATTGTGAACCAAGAAAAAATAGTTTCGAAGTCGAGCAACAACTCGGCCAAGATCGTCCTAACTATATAGATGGTAGTCACTTGGCCCCCTCAGGCTGTAGTTGAAATGCCCGATGTTGACTCTAAAGTTCGTTGACAAGCACGTCCTCTCAACATATGGCTGGCTTCCGCAGCACTAGGACGCGACCAAGGTTTGTCAGGCCGTTGTAGTCAGTTGGTTTGTTGATTGGAGCGCACAGGAGTCACGTCGTAATAATGACCAAACATCAGCCTTCACAAAGACGTTCGAAGCATCAGAGTCGGCTCAGTACGAAATAGTTATTGTTTTTCCAGTATAGGTGGATGTCAACAGATGAATACAAGGCGCAGTGTACAAGGTGGCCGGGGTCGGAAACAGCCTTCGGCCATGGAGATAGCCACCGGGTCTCTACGTTGAGAACGATGTACCGACCCGGTGAATATTTAAGAACGTGGTGTTTCTCTCCGAGCCTGCAGCTTTTGCTTACGTAGGACTGCGCTCCAGTTTCACTCTTCTTTAGGAATGGCGAACTAGTGATCGGGTTTCTGGTAACTCCAGACGCGAGCAGATCGAGAGAATCAGATCGTCTTTCCAAGTGACGCACTATTTATGTCAGTACCTCGCACAGTGCGCCCAAACGATTGGCTCAATTGATTTTACCAACAGCGATATCGACGTTTATCACTTATTGTTAGTTTTCTGGCAACAATAGAAACATAATCTTCCGCCTGATATTTTAAAGATGAGTTAGAATAAACGACCCGAATGGAAGCTACAGTTTTGCTTACGTGCCTCCGGCGAAGCTTTTTTCGGTACCGAGGACATTGCATGCACACATGTCACAAAGGCCATCACAACCAGCAATGATGCCGTAGACCATAAGCTAAACGCGACGAACTCAATACCTATTAGTTTGTAGGTGGCGAACCTCGGCATAGGAAGGACCCGAAATAACCAAGCTCAAATATAGGTTTTCGGGTTTTTTCCCGTTCTTTTTTGTCGCGATCAGTATATCTGTGCTGCAAAGATTTTGACATTCGCCACCTTCTTTTTTGTGCTGTTGTTGCTCGTTATTCTGCTTTGTCTGGTTCTTTATTCAAGTGTCATTGCCTGAGAAGGAATTCTTGGTTGCAAATAACGATAATCAATAAACTATACTAAAACGATGGCGGACAGGCTTGCAGTTTTCCGTTACAGCTCTATCTAAACTTGAATTTAAGTCTAGACTGCGGTGTTTGAAATGGAACTTGATCGGAAGCGATGTTATTGAAGTACACGGAAATGTTTTAACCTTTGAACAGTGCTGAGTGCTCGGCTGCTGAGTCTTGCTATCTTTGTGCCGCAGCGGCAGCGTAACGGAAAGAACGGCAACGTCAGCATCGTACTATGTTCGATTTTCACATACGCTGCACGGCTCAAGGTTGGTGTGTAGATTTGAGTGGCGTGATGCTTAAACGTACCTCGGCCTTTCACTGCGATTTCCTCACTGAGGCCGCTTTGTTTACAATTGAGAAAAGCCGTTCAAGACTTTCTTAACTTCCTCAACCGGAGGAAGGACATATGATAGTTTTTCCCACCCTTCTATCAGACTGCCGATTCGACTCCGTGTACTATGAACCACAGAAAAAACCCACCGGGAAATGATTGAAATCCGATTCTTTCAGCTTTTTTTTTTATCAAGAGTGTGGGTTCTTCAGTGGAAAAGTCACTCTTATCCATATCTCGATGTCGAACCCCAAAGCTTGTCGTATTTGTGAAGCGAAGGCGACCGGATTGCACTACGGCGTTACCACATGCGAAGGCTGCAAGGTACGTTTATCATGAAGTCAAAACCAACATTTCGATAAGGAAAAGACGAAATACTTCGTTCAGTTTTTCTGTATGCATTGTTAGAAAGAAAAAGGTGTCAGTGTTCTGTTTGAGGCCTGCTTATTGACATGTTTTGAAATTATGTGATGGAGCAGGGAAAGAGTACAGCGCGCACTGTCCTGTTTCCAATTAAAGAGATCATTAATAAAAACAAGCAGTAACAGACTTGCGTCATGCTGTTACGTGAGAAAGCTTTGAGCGATTACGCTGTCAGTTCTTCACAATAACACCTTGTACTACAGGTCTTCTTCAAACGCTACCTGGGTAAACATACTCAGTACAAATGTTACTTTGGAGGAAACTGCATCATGAATGTACAGACGCGACACCGGTGCAAGGCCTGCCGGTTTCAGAAATGTCTGCATGAAGGGATGAGTTTAGAAGGTACCAGTACCTTGAAGTGGAAGTCTTTAGTATTTCCTATGCTTGCATCAAGACTAAATCAATAATTGTTATCATAGCTATCCGTCTTGGCCGCACTCCGAAGTTGACAACGCTGTTTTCGAGTGAATCCACAGAGTCCACATCTCCCCCGCGACCATCGTTACCTGATACCCCTAGCATAACGGCCTCGAGCGTAGAATGCACGCGACACCATACTCCTACGATAAACGAGGCCGAAAGACGAAGTTCGCCCCATTCCCAAGCCAAAGGTGGTTCTCCGGCACCGCACAAATCGACCGCTCGAGGTAGTAAATTTGTGAAAACGGAAGCTCGGCGAATAGACCCGACAAGAGTGCAGCATGTAGTGGCGCACCTCCCCAGTAGTATCGGCCGGAAGAGTGCGCCACTTTGATCAAGTCCCCGTGTCAAGTCGGTTTGCCACGCTCGCAAAAAATACTCTCCGATGAAAAAAAGCACTACGAGGGAAAAGTTGTATAGTTGGCCGGCGTAGGCTGAGGTTGTAAACTTAGTCGCATCTTATGTACCGTAGGGCTTTTTATGGCCTACTCCTATTATTCGGTGGCTAACTTCACGTACTGTAATACTTCATGAACGTCGCGAATGACGTCATTGCAAGCGTGTGCTGTATGCGTCATCATACCCGTAAACCCTACAGCGCACTATAACATCCTTCGCGAAGTTCATAAAGCATTACAGTACTCCGGCCCCCATTGATAATCCAGGTCCTGAAGCTGCTTGGAAGTTGTGACGCAGGCCGGAATAAAGTGAGAAGTGGCATAAACGCTATCCTCCTAGACAATTAAAATTTCTTCGGCTAGTTTCTAGTAAGAAATCGTCCAGAAGTGGAATTTCTGGTGGTAAGCTGATCAACCTCCGAGTGTACCGATGCATTTGCGCAAGCGAGCTCGATCGTTGTGCGCGTCTGGCCAAAGAGCAAATACACAACAGCCCCTATCACGAGTCTATGCTGTCGATACGGCATAGGCACGAGGCCTACGGATTACGCTGCATAGTGCACGTTGGTCGCATAGGCCAACTTCGATGAGTTTTTTCGTTTTTCTGCCTTTCGAATTTCGTTGTGTTCGGCACCGCTATAATAATGGCTTGAATCCTCAAAATTCGAGACTCCTGCCTCAGTTAGTCTCATTCGCTGGTCGAACTCATCTTTCGGAATTTTTGGTTTGCTCTAACTTAAGTAGAAAATTTATGCTGCAAGCCGGAACCCCGAGACCGCGAGAGGATATTTGGACGAATGACTTGGCCACTGTCGATCACGGTGGGTGGTGAATGCCCGTGTTGCGTTTGGTCAATTATCAGGCAGAGCAAAGCGAGGCCCTTTTAAGTCTGTCGAGATTTTAATGGACGATCAGATTCTTCGGGCTTTCAGATATCGCAACCTCTGTACTGAAAACAAGTGCGCAACTTGATACGAGTAGCAAAAGTTTTTGCTCGCAAGACTTGTGCTTCTTTGCTTCTGCTCGGCCTTCCCAGTGGTCAGAACCACTAGCTAGTTGAGAGTTATCACTTTGTTCTTTGTGCAGACCATTCTTCCCGAGTACTCTCGTTCTCTCTCTCTCTCTCTCTCACACACACACACACTCCGTCTTAAGCCTCTCCTTGTCTCAGCTGCGTGTACATGAGTGCCCACTGACTTTCAACAGATCTGTGAAAGTCTTCAGGTTTTTCCAACCAGAAAATAGCTGAAAAATGTTTCATGATCAGGCCTGCGTCAGGCCTGGAACCATCTAGCTGCATTCTGCGGTGGTGGTGAATATCTGGCCTGAAACCAGTCACTTTTCAGGCCATTTTGTCGCTTTTTTGTACGCTGTTGATCAATCGGGGCACCGCCGGCCGGCTAACTTTACAACTTCGCCCTCGTAGCACGAAAAAAGTATTAATTGATGGATAAAGGTTTGGTCGCTGCTGCCGTTTTTAGGATCAGGAAACTCAGGGAATTTTCACCACCCGTTATTCGTCGACCAACCTTCCACCCCTTCTGAAGCCTCCCAGACGAGTGGTAACTTCTTTCCGGGTGTTGAATTTCCCACAGCGGACTCTGGACACAGTCGCACAAGCAGCAGCGATCTCTCGTACATTGCCCCATGCTCCGAGGTGGCCGTCTTGCCTGTCTCGCCCCCACGTTCCTTGCCGCAGGAAATCCAGGAAGATGCGGCACTGCCCGTTGTCATTCACGAGAGCTGGGCAGGGTTTTTGCAAGATCTGGCAGCGCAGTACTTGGAGAACCCTGTGTCGCCATCGGCTGGGACGGGCATGTCGGAGAACAGCCCTCATCCTTCGAGCGTGGTAACCCGTCGACCTTCGGCCGTGCACCGTTATTGGGGCCTGCTCAAGGCGAAGAATACCGTGTTGGAGGATAGTTTAAATTCCGTCCATCAAATCGGCGTCGATGTCTTTTTGGAGCATTACATCCGGTACGAAAACTTCGTTAAGGAAACCTATGAACTGGGAAACGTCCCGGTAAGCCTGAAGAAACCACGCAACTCGCTTTTTCGTAACCAGATGGGATCTCTCTGGTTCGTTTACAGTATCAACCGCAGACATCACTGGAGCAAATGCTGGTCTACATCCAAGAAATGGTCTCTTACTTCGGAGATAAGGTGGCGCGCTTTGCGTTGGGCCTTGCGGGCTTCGCAGAGATGAACGTAGGAGACCAGTCGTATCTCATCAAGGACCGATGGCTAATCTCATTTTGGGTACGTCAGACTTTTCTCCTGTATGTTTCATTGATGTGTTTTGAAAGCCGAAAATAACTAAGATTTGCAGATAATGAACTCAAAGTGTTATCGCGACAAGGAAATCTACCATCCGATCGGTCCGCACGACCTCCACTACTGCCGTTACTGGATGGATATCACGGCTACGAATGTATCCGACAAGTTCCTGGAATTCCTCTTTCATTTCACATCGGAAATCAACAGTCTGCAGCTGACGTTAACGGAGCGCTTTGCCTTGCTGGCTGTGGGCTTGCTAAAGACAGGTAAAAACCGCGGTCGATGTACCTTCACGTCGACACCAAGTATTCCATCAATCCGGCATTGATTTCCTTTGTTATCGCACTGTTTTCCAGCAGACCAGTCAGATTTACTGGCAAACCGTCCTTATATCGATTTCCTTCTCGCCCATTATCTGGAAACTCTGCTGAGGTCGCTTGAAAGTGCCAGCGCTCACCGACCTAACGTGGCTGAAAAATTGCGTCAGGTGAGTTTGCAATTTGATTATCCAACAAGACGTGCGAGAACGACTGGTTTTCCGGCCATCCGTATCAAGTTGACGGGAAAACACGGAATTTTCCCGAAATGTTTTCGATAGAGAATATTCTGTCGCGTTCTTCAAAGTCTTGCGAAGCAGGCTACAAGCTTCCAAAAGAACTTCGGACTGAAAAGCAAATCTGTATTGCAGCTCGTCTCACAGTTCTCTGGCATCAACGAGATAAACAGAAAGATTATCATGACAGCGGACCTGAGCCATGCCCCGCTGCGTGGACCGGTGGACAGGGAAGACGTGCAGCGACTGTTGACCATCCCGAAATCTTGCGGTTGATACGATATTATCTCGAACCTTGTGATTAATCTATTGCTTTCCCCAGTTTGTGAGGACAGGTATTGTTCTGCAATCTGCACGATGCCTTTCGTTAGACCCGCTCTTTCTTCTCCGAAGAAAATAATTTATTTGTCAGATAGACCGCACACACAGATCGATCACGAATACTTTATTCTGCCAAAGTATTCTTGGCTGACTCAAAATATAAAATACAGTACACCCGGACGAATCCCGACACTTTGGCATAAATTACGTCCACGACTTAAACCCGAAAATCAAGCAACCAAACTAAGATGAAAAACAGAACAGAAATAGATAGTTTACAGGAAGTGCAATCGCAAGTTACCTGGGTAAACTATTGAACTGAGTATTTGAAGTATCAGAATTGTAATAATGAGAAGCTGAAGGGGAGTTGTTGTAAACTTCGTCGTCGCTGGGATAGACTGTAGGTACTGTGTACAGTTTGACACTCTTCCGGCCACCAGTACCGCCACCTAGCGCAGCGCCGTTACCGTGCATCGTCATGGCCGTGGCGAACTCGCTGTCGTCTTCTACAAGGAAGGAACCCATCAGTTCGAAAAGCATTTGAGTTACAATGGCCCGCAGCTAACATTCCTTTTCCAGCTTCCCGATGGCTCAACTGTTCTGGCCGTCATTCAACGACGAATGGTTCCACCCGACGACAATTTCCTACGATATTTCTTATCCATGGAAAAGATGATAGCACGTACCAGAGTTAAGTTCTCGAACGAGGGATTTCATGGCATTGGTCACCGAATCGGCTGCCGACAGCAAATCAGCTTGCCAGTTCTGGCTTCCGCCGTGCTGACTCCTCTCCGCCAGCGTCAGCTGTGGCGTGGGACTCCGATGGCCCATCCGCGGGAGTGTCGAGTATTTACGACCGCTGGCCGACTGCGAGCGCGGGCTAGCTAAACTCGTCGGTGGGGAACGCGAGGAATGCGATACTTTCAGACGCTTCATCCATATCTCCAGTTGCTAAAAATGTACAGGAATTTATTGACTGAGCTCTGGAGTAACCACAGTTACCCATGTAAACTTTTGTTAGTTCGATATCGAGTGGATGTGGGCAGAAGCACGTTCTTTACGCGAAAAGGAGCAAAGTCGGTTACTCACGTCCATCAAATGTTTACGATTGTCACGTAGATGGATCATGTGCGATTCCAGCTCGTCTTTACGTAGTCGGAGGGCCTTCAGTTCGTTGAGAAGGTTGACGGAGGAAGACATCGGACGGCTACTACTGTGCAGAATTTGCGAGTTGGTCATTTGCTCCCGGCGCATTCGCGCTATCTCCCGCAATATCTCCCTGAAAAAAATCAAAAAAAAATTAAATATGCTGCAATCATAAAAAGCTCGATACGTTTCAAAACTAAGAAGAGAGAAATATTTTTTGGGTTGAAACTCCAAAATTTTACTCTTTCGAAGTACGATGAAGCCAAGTTATTGGTTAGAAACCAGTCAGCACTGATTATCTCAGCTTGGAATCAAATTAGACACTAATCTAAGATTCACTGCTTTAATTCGGAGGATGGAAGACGAACCTATTACGGGCTTCCAGTTCGGCGATAATCTGTTCTTTACTGCCGCCGTCCTGTGACTGCTGCATCATGACATTCTGTGTGCTGGAGCTGAGGGCTTGTGGCGGCTGCGAGTATGGTGGCGGAGGCAGGGGATTGGGAAAGCTCGTGGGAATGTGGTCCATGTTGACTTGTGTGTTGTGCTGTGGGGGTATTTGGGGCAGACGTCGAGATGATGTGCCGTTCTGATGAGATGCTGGTGGAAGGCCATTATGGCCCGTGTGACCGGCTTGTTGGTTCTGTAACATGGCCGCGTAGCGAGCTATCAAGACATGCTCATCGTCTTGTGATCCCGGCGTGTCCATCATCGATGGACGCCTACACCCACAGAGAAAAAATATTTACAACAAAAACAACTGTAGAACACATCAACGACGGTTTGCACGGAAATTAAACCTACGAGTGGACTGTCTGGATTACGCAAAAAACTAGCTCTAAAACACGGTTCCAAGATACGTTTTGTTTTGCGGTGAAATTGTTTTTATGAATGAGACTGCCGTTTCCTAAAACGGCGTTGAAAGCATGCTTTCGTTTGATGTTCAAAGTTCTTATGAAGAAGATGAGATAGTAAACGGTACCGTTGTTGTCGGCCAAGTGTTCCATAAGTTCCATGGTTGTAATCGGAAGGGCTGCGATTGGAATAAGTTCCGTTGTACAGGGGCAACATTCCGGAAATCCTTTCAAGCAGAACACAATGTCATACAGCAGTTCACGCACTTTGTTATCACAACAGCGGGTTCAGCGAATAATCTAGCAAGAATGAACATACGATTGTAAAGCTTTTTTAGTCGGTTCCGGCGAAGCGGTGGCACTCAGGGAATAAGGTTGTCCACTGGCCGCTATCAGACGCGAACGAGGACTCTTACTGCGGCGGAAGGAGCGTCGCAACGAATGGCTCAGCTGTCTAGCAGGTGACTTCTGCAAATCGATAAACGATGCTCTTTAACACTCTCCCTCGGAAACATTCTCATGCACAGACTGAAGCTCCATAGCACGCCTATTTAGTACGATGTACAGTACAAGCGATTGGATCGAACTCCACAAACTCGGCTAAAACCCATGAAAAATTTAGTCGGCCATGCTACGATTACAATACGATCTTTTCTTCGTGGGCCACAGCGAAAGTAACCCTTGTGCTGCGAACCCACAACAGTCCGTATCGAGTGCATTCCTTGCACGATTCCACGAAAGGAAGTACTGGCTGTTCATCAATCACCACAAGCAGCTGTGCGCATTCACATTAGCATCGCATGTCAAGCGCAATCTGTCGTTTATCGACCCGATGCAAACTATTAAACAGACCTCCAAAAAAGCATGTCGATACTGACAGCGAGCTCCTGGAGGCTAGGAGTGAAAGAGGAGGATGTGCCGAATAAGCAAACAACTGCCGTCTTGGCTTCACTTACATGCGTGCTGGAAGTTTCCTTCATTTCATGCTCCAAGGTATGACGGCCATTGACCCGACCCTTCCAGAAGCAGTCTTGGCAGGACTGGTAGTTAGGACATTGCTGACACCTGTACCGGAAACCTTGAAAGCCGTTCCTATGGCATGAGTTGCAATGGACGTTGTGTTGCACTGGACAAAAAGAGAACAATATCAAGTGGCGCACACTACCAGCCAGTAACAATGAAAACCTGTGCCACTTGAAAGGACGATCTTGTACGTTTTGGACGCCCATCTCTTCGTTAATGTCAACAATCGAATTTTGATTCAAAAGTTCATCTTTTGTACCTACCTGATTGAGCTTGACTAATGCTGTGCATTAAGTTCAACCAAACCACAGGTGGCGGACCGGGTTCAACGCCGGTAAGGAGATCTACAAAGTCTTCCGAGTGGATGGGTCGCTGTGTAGGGAAACAGTCCGCGTAAGTCGAGGCAGAGTAGGCGAAAGAAGGGCCTTCTCCACAAGCGCGAGGGAGCTGCAAGACAACGTGGAGGAAATTGTCCAGAAGTTGGGGGATGGCAATGCCCTCTTCACCGCACAGAAGTCCGAAAATATCTGCAAGACGCAAACAGATTAATTCTTGCGCAGCCGAAGCATTTGCCGAAATGTCAGCAACGGTGAACGTATCACTGAAGTCCACATCGCACTTCTAAACTGAACATGATCCTGCATCTCCAAAAAACCACATGGGGATAGGTTTTGCTAAATCACTGATTGCTCGATCATATGAAATTTGCAGGTCCATTTTTAAGATAAAACAATCAAACGGAGACCCCACTAAATGAAATTGGTGGCGCCATCTGACGGGATACCAAGAAACCCAATGTCAAGGCCGTGCCAGCCATTTTGGTTAGTGGGCGGGACCACGGTTTAACCACATCACAGCAAAGCCGAACACGAAAAACCTGTGACGTCATAGCACTCTATAGTGAGCAAAATTCGATTAAGGAGTGTATCGATTGCGGCGTCTACTTACACGTTAGTTTATCCTTGAGCTTGCCGTAACAAAGAAGGGCCAAAGCAATTTTGAGGGCAAAGAGTCGGACAGAACCCGAGCCGGACGCATCGTAGGCGGCAAGAAGCCAATACAGGAGCCATTCTGTCCACTGGTCGATACGAACTCCACTGTTGACGGGCACACGCTGATTCAGCTGCGTAAACATTTTATGCAGGATCCCGCGCAGTTGACCAGCGGTAATCTCGGCGGTGAGATCGTGAGACTCCAGGTTGGACTGGCGCGAGATGATCTCAATCATATTGACAAGGTCCAGAAGATGCACTACAAGAGGGACAAGTACCCACTTCAAGACACCACTTCAACACCAGCCGTGCTAATAACCACGTTTAGTCCCCTCTAAACTGTTTAGTCTTCAAACACTTGAAGATGGATATAGTATACTCACAGCAGGTCTTCTTCTGGATGTACAGGAGCTTGCATGCTGTTCGGTATGCGGAAAAACGGATCGCGTTGAGATCTTGAGCATCTAAAAGAAGATGCAAAGATATTCCGATCAAACAAACCATGACATCATCATCACGCGTATTCTCATCGACCAATGCCGATCAACAACCACGTGATCGAATTACCGCTGCGCCGCTCAGATATCATACGGAAGGTTGTACTCAACATCTTGTGCCGTTCAGTGCGCCACACTCCCGTGCAACCAGCGTACGGTAACCGGTCGAATCGACCACGACAGACTTCATAGCTCTACGTCGGTGAACTGTAAGGGAACCACTTACTAAAATCATCCAAAATAGGTTTTGGATTTGGCACGTCATTGTTGGCAAAAGTGTTCTGTTCCAACAGCATGTTATCGCCGTTCCTGCTACTGGCTGGCATTCCTCATACAATCGATGCATGCATCAGCAAAACCGATACTCCTTCTCTACAAATTCTTCTGCGGTACATGGGGATAACTCATCTATTTACGGTACAGATGCACTTTGTATTCCGATCAGATATCCAAATGAAATATGGGTTTCGGCACCCGAATTCCGTAACGATCGATCAGTGGGCAAATTGTTCAAACGAAACGAGTTCAAAGTTTTGGAACCCCAAGGGCAAACTTGAACTGATGATGCTATCTTGTGTAACACACATCGGGGAACACGATGCTGAAGTCCGTTGGTCCATCTGACCACTGGTCAAACGTCTACGTAAGGAAAATCCAGAGGGGTTTCGAATCTCTGACCGAAAAAGTTTTGACGTCATAATGATGCAACATAGTATAAAACTGCAGTCATACAATCGTTTCGACATCGAACCCCCAGGCCTGGGGGTTCGCGCTATTAGTCACCCCTGAAATCTTCTGGAGCATGTTGCCAAAAGGGCGAACAGTTTTTTGAGACTTCGAGCCACGGCGAGGTACGGCAAACTGACCGCGCAATGGCCTTGGATATTCGCAACAACTTGATGTCAGAAAAGGGTAGTTCGGAAGCAAAAAAGATCGTTACGGAATTCGGCCGCCGAAACCCATATTATTCATCAAAATTCCGACAGGCCAATACTGTAATTCCGAAGAAACGAATGGTAAATGCGTGAAATCTTATGGTGATGCCATATGACATATTTGTCCACTTCCGGTAAAACTATATGCCTTCACAACAATAACAAAAAGTTAAGAGAGAAAAGATTCAATTTTTCGTATCGTTGCACAGTACAGCAGAAGAACGCGCTGATGTAAACGCTAAAGTATATGTAGCACATAGCAGTCACTGCCATGAACAGTAGTGTTCGCTCATGATCCGACAGGCCAATACTGTGGGTCTAGATAGTGCCACTGGGTGCGTTTTACTCGACGATCAGTCGAGCGGCTTTTTGACCCGCGTACACTAACCCTGAATGCCCGAAAATTGCCTCTTACGATGATCGAAATCAATAAAAACTCCGCCACTGCTCTTTCGAGCGGCGGCTCTGGTAAAGAGAGCCGATCTACCCACAAATCCGCTTTTTTTCCACCAGGCAATTGACCTAACTTATAAGGCATCCCCTTCGGTCCATCCAGATCCAGACGGCCCCTTCGTCCTTCTTCCTTCTTCTCCGTTCAATGCGTGCTATGATTGACGCGTTTGGGCGCCATCGTAACCGAATGATACTGCACTCTGCCGTGATCATTATTAAGTTTACGCTTTCTCTTCCTCCTCTCAACTTTCGACGGGGTTCTTTCGTTCAACGACCCACACCACTTTCTTCCCCACGGCTTTCGGCTTCCTTAGGGATCTGTCGTCCATCGTCTCGACAACAAAGTGGTATACAACTGAGTACGTTTCGTTATGGTTATTTTTGTTGTATAGAGCTTCTCGTTACGTTCTAGAAGCAAGAGATTTCAGCGGCTGTATCCCACCAAGCATCGGATATGATATATCGAAACATGCAGTACGCAGTACGAGGAGCAAGGTCTTGTGCATCGATTCCACTTCATTACAGAGAGCCATTACGGACTTCTGACAAGAGCTCCGTAATGAGTGATTCTACTTTTGGTCATTTCGGGTCTGTTATGATATGAAAAGTGGAATTACTCATTTAGGAGCTCTTGTCGGAAGTCCGTAGTAGCTTTCCTTAATGACTTCTATATGGCTTTACGTAAATTAAAGAAAGTGCGGAATACACCGCGTCCGACATGAGCGATAACGCGACAGAACTTTCAGTTGATTGAAACGTAAGTTGGTTTGAACGGAAGACCCGGAAATGCGGTGCGTGGGGTAACCAGGAAGAAGCACAAAAACTCCGAAAATTATATATGTACAGTAATCTCTGTAATATTCCCGTAGAGGGCTACGGCCGTCCTGCGTTGAATAATAATACTGAACGAATAATACTTAATGGATCAGGAGATTGCTGCTTCTCCCAAAATAACTTTTTCCGTGATGGTTTTTCACAGTTGTGGTAATGGAAGATGTTTGTAATGAGCAAAAACGCGTCAGTTACGAGGAGTGAAATCGCTGCATTACTTTGGTCAAGTACGTCATGCCTGCGTCACGAAGCCTAAGACGCCTACACATAGCTCGTGACGTAAAGTGAGCAAAGCTTTACACTGAGCAAAGTAAGACCTTGCTCCTCGTACAAAAATTTATATCCGGCTCGACACAGTTGCAAATACAGCGATACGAGTACTCAACATCTCGCACACTGCGTATGAAACTGATCATAACCATGTCCACAGGTGAACGGTCCGCAGCGGACAACGATCGAGCGCGATCTCACGTGAAATTTCAGACCATGAATCTTACCGTACTTATATCATGAGTATACTTTTGGAAATGCGAGACAATGTAACGTTTTGTTTCAAGTTTATCGTTGCTACTTCTTCTTCGTCTTATGGATAACTTCGTTCGTCATTGCGCCACGATCAAGATAGAACAATACTGTATGCGACCTGGGTCGTGAGATAATGACTATCCCAGGTGTTAGGCAAACAGTTAAGGTTGAACAAACTGTGGTGTTTTTTCTGACATAATAACACACAAAATAAGTCATAGTTTTATTGTTTCGAAGTCCGTTAAAGTTCTTTTACCTTAAAAGATGTTTTAACACAGCTTGAATTTGTAACGCGATAGTACGCAAGTAATTGTGCATAAAAGGCGACAACGAAATTACCGATCATTTTGACAAGGTTTACTGCCAATGCTGCAGCACGTCAACTGTTAGGATACTGTAGCTACTAACATGCTTTGGACTTTAGTATTAGTCTACTTTACCGTTTTCTTACCCGTGTTTGCCCAGTATGGCCCGAACTCTGGATATGGCTCGTACAGCTCGAATTCTGGCTCCAGCTCGTACGGTTCGAGTTCGGGCTCGTATGGCTCAAACTCGGGTTCGTATGGAAATAGCGGTAATGGAGGCGGTTACTACACTGCCGCCCCCACCGGTTCCACTACCGGCAATCCGACTGCATCACCTACATCGGCCCCCAACACCACTTGCGGACTAGCGCCTATTGGTTGTCGGTTGCAGCCATTGATTGACCCACTCACGGGAGGACTTCTTTACTGTTTGCTGGTGTGCGACCAGCCGGTCACGCAGACTCCCACCTCTACTACCACTGCTGCCCCCATCCCGATGCCGATAACCGTTTCACCTACGGATGCGTTGAACGCCCAGATTGAAGCTTGTGTGACCAACAGAATTGCAGATCTGCAGAAAAACTGCTCGTTCAACGGCGCCGGAGAAGCATCTCCGTTGACATGTCCAATTGACTGCCTGGGGATCATAAACTGCGAGCCCAACAGTGGCACAATTATTCAAAGATGCCTTTGCGCTAGGGGAGCTCCACCGTCTGGATGTTCGTTCAACTACAACGGAATGATTTCTCCATTAACTTGTGGTCTAACATGTCGAAAATTTCCGCCCTAGTCTGCGCAAGGTTCAGTGATGTTTATTTTCCAACAAATATCCTCTATTTATTTAAATACGGTATATTGCTTAACTATTGCTTAGAGGTTCATCCAACACGTGTCCAGTTCTACGCTGTTTCGTAAACTATAATCTCGCAATAAAGTGAAAAATCGTCGTTATTGGGGGGAGGGGGGGGTGATTGGCCTCTATCGGTCCTATCAATTTTGAGCAAAGATTTAGGGTTTGATTTTCGCGTCGTGCCAAACGAGTCACAGTAAATCGAATTTTCAGTCAGAAACCCAGCCTTGGTTTTGGAGTACTCTCGATAATCATTTCGAAGAACTCTGCATGAGACTTTTGAAATGGATTTCAAGATCGTGAGTTCCTTACCACACCTGATTTCAAAGCAGAGAGATTATGGTGGAGTTTAATACAACGCTGTTGGAAATCCGTTGAGACATCAACGTTTTCATGTATATGATCCTACTCTGAAAGCAATGAGACCACCATATTTTGTTTAGTCAGAGTTCAGAACTGGTCGAACCAGTAAAATCCATTTTGAATTTCGTCTCTTGATAAACAGCGCAAGAGACGACAGAGCACGCGGAATGATGTGGGCCAACTGTGCCTGGTATCCACAGCCCCCACACAGACCGAACTACAGTAGGCCGCATCTCCAAACCTTGAAATAAATTCGGTGACCGTCAGAAAATTCTTTAAAACGGTTCATCATGTTTATAAAAGACTATTCTATCTATGTTTGTTCGTCGGAAAAGTTCTTAACGTTAGCACGACAAAGATGAGCGCAGTTTTGGTGAGCATAGCGCGATAGTGCGATTTTGGTGAGCATGGCGTCCATAAGCAATAAGCCTGGGTAAGGCATTCAAAAAATTTAAACCCCCACAATGCAAATCCCTAATCATATACAGTAGATCCTGGTCATTCTAGTGATATCGACCTCCAAATTCAAATGAGCGGTCCGTTCAACCGACCCAATGCCGGCGGCAAACAAGCCTTCCGTTTCCTTTTTACAGATGAAACGGATTCCATGAACATGATGGTCTGGGACAATCTCATTAACACATGGCCGCTTCATAGCTACGCCGCAGGAGAGGTTAGTACAAGGCCGATATTGTAAAGTTAGCCGGCGTAGGTCGAGGTTGTAAAGTTAGGACCATCTTATAAACTGTAACCCAACATTGCAACCCCGGCGCCAGACCAAATCACATTCCCAATTCGAGCACCGACATGACCGTATACAGGTACAGATTCTTTTCATTAAAAACGTCTCTATCGTCTTTGCTAACGTCGAAAATTTGAACCGCCAAATTAGAGGACAGGAATACCGTCAAATATCTGTGCGCGAAGAAGCCTTGGATGAAAGACGTACATTAACCCTCCATGGTCATCAGTACGTTACACTTTAGTTCCAGGTCCCACAATACATCTAATGACTCCCTCGTTATAGGCTATTGTCTTCACCAAAGACAAATTTGAACATCAGGTCCTGGTTATCACCGGACTACGAATTCAGGAACCTTTATACAACCTCGAGGGCATCCCATCTAAACTCATGTGGTGCTACAATCACGACACTCCAACCACCGAACCGAAGGAATGGGTCGCCGATTACTGTATTCCCCCGATATCTTCACGAACCCCGTTACTCGTGGCGCCACCTGCAGGACGTAAGCCATTCATACATACGCGCCTATTCGCCGTACGTCATGTACGTTTCGTAGGTGGCGCCATGGGTATCAGTTCCGCGAAGATATCGGGGGAATACAGTAGTTGCAAGAACTCCAGTTACTCTCCTCTAAAATCTTCTCGAACTCTCTTCCGAAAATCTTTGAATCTTAATCTCTTCACCACGATACTATGAAACTACCCATCTCTTCACATCTCCAGTTTATGAGTAACCTCGTCATTATTGAATGCCGAACCAACCCATATCAAAACATAACCCAATATCCGCGAGAATGAAAACCTTTCTACCTCGCTAAAGTGGCGCACGTTGTTGTCGACAAAAAACCACCCCGTTTTTCACAATTTCTTGTTTTCCGATATCCCAAAGGCCTTTCTCCTAGCTTTATTTTCTGTTATTGATAGCTCAGAGTCTCGCCTGCTGCTACTGCGGTAGCGTAGCTGTCGGCGCAAGAAAGAATTCGTGAAAAGGCACTGGTTTAAACTGTGTCATTGTTGTTCTGAGATCGCCTCTCAGTGCTGTGAGAACACTTTGGTGGTGAAAAAACAAGGGGACTTTGCTGTTGAAGTTGGACATAAAGCCGAATTTCGAAAGTCGTATTACAACGCAGAAACGAAGTTTTGAAGTGCGATCCCAAGAAACGGCTATTTCATATTAAAAGATCTAATATAAATTGTTCTATTTCAACGTATTCCAACAGACCAGCATCTGAGCCAGGAAGTTGCACTACAAGAACAGGGTAACGCTGAGTTATCTTCCAACAAGAGAGCACGGTTTCATCTGCCGATAGCAGTTCGCGATACCTTCCGCTTATTAGGTACCTTGCGCGCCACCGAGAAAATTACTACGAAAGTCGTCATCTCACGGTGGGGAATTTAAGTTTTCTTCGTCGACGTGAGGAGAGATTTCGTCTTGGGAGTAGTACACGACGAACGGTAAAACTTACGACATGTGACTATTGGCAAAACAGTCGTCGTTGTGAAATCTCAACGTGACGGTGGAGCAGGGTCTTCGTCGTGATTTTGTCACCGTCACGAAGCGCGCCCAACGTAATTTATGTCGCGCTCGCAGATGACTCACTGCGCGACGTGAAATTTGAACGTTCGTAGTGAAATTCTGGCTGGCACACAAGGTGCCTATTAAGACTCTCCATACTGCAAAGAGTTTTACGTGAATGGAAGTTATGGAACGTATGCCGGCCTTCTTAAACTCTGTACTTGATACATCAGCAATCACTTCACCTATATCGATTCCAACAATAGCACACGTTCTCCGCCAACTGCAATGAAACCGTGCAACACTCAGCGAACGAGTTCACCCGAACTGCTTTTCCAAGACACGGAAGCTCTCCCGAAACAATAATCTAAGCGTACACCACTCGAACGCTAACACCCCACAGATCAAGGTCATTCATCTGCCCTCCAAAGTATACTACCTTCACAAGGTCACAAGAGAACTCGGCGTACACAATACTCGTACAACAGTACCTATAAAACATAAAATATACAAACCAAATACGTATAAAATACGTACGAAATTTTACCCTAATACATACAAGAAGACTAAGAATAACGGCGCATAGACACCACCTTCCTTTATTAATAGAAACTTTACATTTTTCAGTTTACCGATTTTTCAGTGTCAATTGGTCCAATGAATCGAAATTTCGGTGCAGCAACTTACCAAACTGAAAATATCGGTATGGACTTCGCACCGAAATTTTCGATTCGGTTTGAGGATTTATCAAATCGAAATATACCAAACCTAACTTGACCACACTTGTCCCATCTCTATCATAACTAACTTGCGAAGCTGCGTTGCCAGTTCTGCGGCACCGTGTTCGTCAGTCTACGAACACACCCGAGAAACCAAGCTGCATCAGTACTGAATAATAGGTCGGAAACTACGCCGATGGGACCGTGGACAGCTAAGCACACGGAGATCATTATTTCAGGTGGCAGACGTTACTTTGTTACTGGCTCAGAGCCTGCGCCACTTCGGAAAAGCTCCGGCCCCGGGGACAAAGGCCCACATACTCACACGCAAAGTTGCTCAAGGAAACGGTAACGTTGGTAGCCGCCTGACAAAAGTAATAACCTGCCAAGACATCATCACTGACATCCATCCAGTCGACGCAGTTGTGGTATGAAGGATCAGTGATGATATTTTCTGTCATCAGAAGTCTTAGGTACAGCCACTGGCAGCCAAGTGTTCACTTCTCATGAAAAAAATTCTTACTTCTTTCAGACAGCAGATAACCTCTTCATTTAACTTCTACATGACCACCGTGTCTATCCAGCATCGTTTGGACACGACCTTGCCAAGAGGAAAGCGTACTCCGAATTTCAGCGATATCATAACTTTCACCGACTTTTTTGATAACGCTAATGAGGCCTTTTATGGTGGTCGCCTTCCGCTCAGACAAAATTCTCTTGAGATTCCCGTTGATCCCGTAGTCCAAAGGGGCTAAGTCAGGGCTGTTCGCCATCCAAATCTCCTTCGGAATATACTTGACACGATGATCATTGAGGTACTGGATGGTCAGCTTGGCCGTGTGAGATGGAGCACTGTCCATGTGGAAGATGACATCTTTCGCCGAATTCCCGTAGAGCCTGGGAATGTCTTCATGGATCATCTTCGACAGGATTTCATCAATGAAGTACTGGGCTGTCACCTTGGCAGAGCCGTTTACGACGTAGGCGCGCGACATTCCGAACCAGCAGATTCTAATGGCGATCATGACTTTCTTGGGCCACTGCTTGGTCGTCTTTTTCTTCCACTCTTCAGGAATTTCTGCCGATCCATCAGTCCAAAAGTGATCTGTATCCACATTGCAGTCATCAAGACTTATCCAAGTCTCGTCCATAGTGAAGATATGACGGACTTTGAATGGACCTAGATACGAGATAAAAAGCTTCCCCCGCTCATACCTCTGTTTCTTCTGGGCTTCCGTGAGGTGATGCAGTTTCCTCTTCTTGCGCACTTCCAATCCAAGATTCTGGTGGATCATCCGGCCTACACTGCGGATGGATACTTGGAGCTTCTTAGCAATCTTCTGTAGCGAGTCAGGATTCTTCTTGACGACAGCTTTCTTGACTTTGTTGACATTGTCCTGGGTGCATGCAGAGGGAAGGTTTTGCGGAGGAAGACGTTTCGCCGGTTTGGTCCATCCATTTCTCTCCTTTTCTTTCTCCCGGCAAATCTTGAGCACTGTGCGACGACTCAGTGAAACCCCTTGGCTGGCAAGACTCTCAGAAATTTTAGGGTAGGTGAAACCTTGATCGCGTAAAGCGATCACCAAGGAAGATGTTTCAAAAGAAGTTTTTCCAGGCATGTTGAAAGATTGTTCTTGGAAAAGTTGTTCAAACGATAATGGAAGGATCGTTTTTTGATTGATTAGCTGAGATGGTTGCGCAATAGGTACAGGGATTTTTGTTTTGAGTCGCGTTTTGAAAAGTGAACACTTGGCTGCCAGTGGCTGTAGAATTTCTTGATGTCCGCCAAAGCGCTTGAAGAGGGTCGCTCCACTCAAATCAAGCTCCCTCCTCCCTCAACTTCCGGAAGCGCCGACTCCTGCTGCCACATAATATAAGGCTAAGGTGATAACTTCAACCCGGATGACACTTGACAGGACCTGCTGTATTGAGGGAAGTATGGGAGTCGAAACTACACAAAGTTTCCAGCATCGTTTCCTCACCGCTTAAGTAGTAAGGTGGACTTGTGGCTGTGTCTTCCGAAAACGCACGTAAAATTGGAAGCAGATGACTTCCGTGTATTAGGTGTCGACAGGCTTGGCTTCTTAAATCGGTTCATTCCGTGATTGGATGATTTAGTGAGTAAAATCACGTAATATTCGGAATTCAAGCGTGAGTGTACCAAAGTTCCAATTTACGCAAAACCTTGATTATCGGGCTGTCTTCTTTGTCGAGTAAATTGGCAATCTTTCTGTTTCTATTTGTCGCTGCTCTTTATTCCGTTCGACTTATACTGTTCTACGGTACATGATGCCAATCCCTTCTGAAAGAAAGCGTCTCATCAGTGATCTAGAAGAATGGGTGGTCGGACGGAAACTCATGAAGCTGAACCTAGATCTTGCCGAAGCGGATGAGGAGGAGGATGGAGCAGACATCGCGACCGTGCTGCTACAACTTATTTGCGCCACTCGATATCTTCACCGACCCGAAGTCCTCAAGAGCACCCACTCTGTCCAGTATGTACTTCCATTACTTGATGACGAACGCTTCAAACAAGAAGTCAGGATGTCCCGAGACGCGTTCGAGAGGACTCTGGGAAGAATCAGCGACCGCAACGTGTTTCATCAGCATAGAAAAACACCTCAAGCTGACCCACGACTGCAACTTATGATCACCGCTTATTGTTTCGGAAGCTCGGGGAGCTCTGCGTCGCTGGGAAAGATAGCTAGGCGCTTCGGTGTTTCAGAGGGATTCGTTGATCTATGTACTTCCAGGTGCATTAAAGCTTTACTATCGTTAGAGACAAGCGAGGTGACCTGACCGAACAAAAACGAAAGGACCTCCATCAAAGTACGTACATTTATCGTTTCATAATTCTGAAAGTTTTTGTTTCTACTCATGATTTTTTTCTGCAACAGGCACGTATTCTGGCTGATTCGGGATTTCCTGACTGTGTCGGAATGCTGGACGGCACGCTGATCCCACTGGAGTACAAGCCGAAGAAAGACGGAGAAGACTACTGGAGCCATAAGAGCCGTTACGGAATATCGGCTGTGATTGTTTCTGACGATAAACGTAAGATCCGTTACGTTTTCGTTGGTTTCTGCGGCTCGGTTCATGACATGAGGGTCTACAGTAACTCTCGTCTGGCAAGTTTGACTTCGAAGCTCTTCACACCTGGCGAGTACCTGCTGGCTGATAGCGCCTACACCACGTCGGCCGTTGCCGTATCATCATACAAGAGACCTTCCTCACTGGTGGCAGATAACGAGCAGTTCAATTTTCACCTTGCGTCCATACGAATTCGAGTTGAGCATACCATAGGAATTTTGAAAGGTCGCTTCCCTCCTCTACAGTCTCTCAGAATCAAGATTTTCGACAAAAAAACCCATGAAAGAGCTGTCAGGTGGATCAAAGCTTGCCTTCTGCTGCATAATATGTTACTCAAAGACAGCTATTTTGACAGCAGCTGGACAAAGTATCGAGAGCATATCACATCAGACTCGCCGCAACAGTGTGCAACAACCGATGGGAAAAGTTTCCGAGACAGCGTGAAGGAAAGAGTCTTGAACATCAGAAGGCAGAGATAGGTTTTCATTTGGTCAAAATAATTTTCGCTAGTTCATTTTGCAGTGCTAATATTTTCAACCCATTTTCGCGGATTTCTTTTCTTTCTTCTCGTTCTTTTTCTTTTTCTTCCGTCTCAAATTGTCTTTGTAGTCGACGTTCCTCTCGGTCGGCTTCAACGTTCTGTTGCGCTTGCTCTAGTTTTTTCTTTTCCAGCATCAGTCTTCTCCGAAAGAGCCTTTGCCCCAATCTGTAAAGCTTCGGCAATACTAACCGGTTTCTGATGCTTCGTGTCGGGATTTCCTGCCGTCTTCCGCTCGATAGAACGCACAGCTGACTTTGGAGTAGTAAACTGAAATCTTACGGTAGACCGCGGCCTTTGTTGTTCCTGTAGTCTTGAGCTTTCCCGTCAGGTTATTCTTCTTCCCGGCGCCTTTGTACAGCGCGTATTCAGCAGGATCTTCAAGCCATTCAATAAGCTGTCCTTCCTGCTCAGTCGACCATAGTCCATGAGTGCGAGGCTCGTGAGCTGAGGTTTGCGATGGTAAGTCGGCAGTAAGCTGTTGGCGGGACTTCTTAGGTAGTGGCTGGCTCGTCTCAGCCGCGGTAGGGATTTTATTGCGTCGCCCCATAGTCAGCACGTTTACATGATATCCTGAGTACTAAATCTGTACAGATTCCAGAGGAACAGAGACTACAGATCAGTTGGAGAACAGCAGAAGAGAACCAGACGTAAAAACGACGAAAGCTGTAAGTGTAATTGGTGTAATAGAGAGTAGAAAGAGTATGTAAAGCAAGTGTGCAAGAGATAAACGGATTTAAAATCTCAATAAAAGCTGCTCGAGGGCAGCTCTTTCCGGAGTTTAAATTAAAACCTCCGATCTGTAAAATCACAGAAACCACCAACAATCAATCAAGCCTGTCGACATCTATTGTTGTTGCACTATGGTATATCCCCCGTGAGCATGCAGCCGCAACGTAAATTCTTTGTCTAGAAGCAGGAACTTCTACTCTTGCGTAATTACATCCGGGTGAAATTTCAAGGTTTCTATCTTGCTTGTTGTACGAAGCATAGCACGTGGAACTCGACCTCATCAAACAACATCTCCGAGGTCAAGTCGAGCAGAAACCGGGGTCCAGGCTGAACGATACTTTATTACCTATTGAAATAGAAACCAGGAAAGGAATCCCTAGTATTCCTATATTCCTATTTTCCTTTTCCAAAATTCTTTGATGGAAAATCGGAATTCTAAACACTGTGAAAACGCATGTCTTCGTGGAAAATATCGATCAAGATCTGCACTTTTTACTCGAATAAGGCTTTTACCATGCCTTTTCAGCCCAAAGTATCCCTGCTGACCCTCAGAATTCACAGCCACGTCGAAAAATCTGACCGTGCATCCCCTAAAACCCCCCGTTTTTGTGGGTCAGAGGGACGTTCGATTAAGTGATCCGTTAATCATCTGCAAAATCTGAAAAACAGCAGAATTCCTACTAGTTCTCCAGATTTCGCCTGTTTCCAAAATAGGAATTCCACCGTTTCAAATCCTCACCCCTTGGAACGGAATATGGAAAGGAATTGAACTTTGAATGCACAACCTTAATTACCTCCCAATATCTCCGTACGTCACAGATGTTGTTTCTGTTCAAATGTATATACTGAGTTTGCGATAGTCCGCTGGATCCAGATTCACTGACGTCACTTGAGTGAGCCGGTAAATCAGCTGTTCGGTCGAAGGCACCCCCGAAAACCAGATGCCGCCTTTACGAACAGCTGTGCCATGTTCTGCTATCTCTAACATTCTCAATTGGTGTTTTGAAATACAAGAAAGCCAAGAAATTGTCCGAAGAATTAGTGCAGACAGCGCAAAGCAGGCCAGGTTGGAAGTTTTAAAATTTCAAATTTCGTCACATACTGACGTAGCCAGTAAAGCTTGAATTTGATACGCAAACTCCGTAAAGAAATTGATGGCTGTGACGTGCGGAAATTTTGGGAGGTAATACAGTACAGTAAAACACGGTTGCGGAGGCTGCCGCGGACTTGTGCGGATTTTTCAGTTGGCGTTGTACGGGTTCGTTATATGGCATATCAGAATGCGAAAGCTGCCGTTCTTAAAGCCGTCCATAGGTCTAGCTGGGTGGACCTAATTTGGAAAACAGACTCGATGAAGACTAGTCCAATTGAAATCATAATAACATGTGAGCTGGCGTTTAGTAGCCGATTACTCCAACGGGCGCAATGATCAGTTCTCTGATACTGACATGAGGTGGCGCCAGGGACGCGTTGAGCAGTGGGCCGGTGGGGTCCGGCCCCAGTCACAATCTGCAATCCTGGCCCCTGGGGCCGCGATATTACTTTGATACATTAGCCCTACCGGCCCCAATGGGGCCAGAACGTTTTGGGCCAGAGTAAATCACCCGAAAGCTCTGGCCCCTGGGCCATCTAACCCCACCGTCCTCCGGACCTCAACACGTCCCTGGGTGGCGCTGCGATAGCATACACAACCGCATCCGCAATATCTTTGGTTTGCAGTATGGGCACACCCGAAAAAAACAGTGAATTTTAAGCTAGAACCTAGTTTTTTTTTACACTCTACGTTTCCACGACGATACAGGGCCGTTCGTCCCTGAGCAGCAGGGACGTTCTTACCGCTCCGCCTCTGACAGCGCTGTTTTCTGTGGCTGGCTCGATCGCCTATGTGGATGCTTTCTTCTCTGCATGGAGCTCGGCCAGCCAGGGGAGACGTACTACAATAAGGAAGATGAACAAGATCAAGGTGAAGCTGACAGGAAGAGCTAGTATCCATAGTCTTATTGTTACCGATATTCAGGCGACAGCTTTTCCATCTGGGGCGATCCCCTTCGCTCACACAAGCGACTCTTCCGACTCCTTTCCATCCTCAGTCCCCATTCCGAGGTTGTCAGCTTCCGACGGTAGCTCGAGAACGGAAAAGGAAGAAAGAGAAAGAAAAACCAGATGAGTGTAAATCAGAAGCTCAGCCGTTGAAGTTGAAATGCGAAAACGAAATTTCAAAGTTCGGCCAGGCTGCCGCTGCACGCTGCAGCGTGACATTACAAGCACGATCAGCACGATGGCTTGATCGACTTGACTGGCCAAAAGACCGTGTCTCGAAGATGCACGGTGTCCAGTAGACGGCGCACTGCGGATCGCAAGCTGTGTTTTTGGTGATGTGAAAGTTCTCTGTTTTCGCATTTCAATGAGGGGTACGTACCGTGACGCGAATTGTGGTTCTTTTCTGACGCATTTCGGCGTTCAGGGCTTTGGTCAACGCGGTCACCATGTGCTTAGTTTCAGCGTAGAAACGCTTTTCATGTGGAACGTTCAGAGAATGCCCATCGACGCTAGAAAAGTTCCACATTGGCGGCATTGCATTTTGCGGAGGTGACTTTGCCGGAATGGAGGCACCCGTAATTCGGATGCGGCGCGAATCCGAATGCCGAATGCCCCCTTTACTGAGCGGGGAACCAGTATAGAAAAGCAGGGTGGGCGGGTGGAAGAAATTCTTCTCGCTACGCGAGAAGCAAAACGAATAAAAATGAAATTTGCCCTTCGGCGTAGGAGAACTTGTGCTGTGTTGTACAGAGAGGAAAGTACTGGCAAGAAACCTGTTATCGAGTGCGAAAAATCAATGATGCATAACGATATGAAAGCAGCCTGGACAGTGTAAGGCTTGGATGAAAAGGAAGGAGAGAATTGAGCTGTGGCACCGTGAGAAATCGGTGGTCAGCACACGTTAACCAAAACTGAACTCGATTCAATTTTTTAATTAAGCACACGCACCGTTTAATGGTTCACAGACACATCCTACGAAGAAACAAACTGGTGGAGTACTTGCCTCGAGCGAAGCAATGTTCCGTACACAACCGATAACTCGCATTCCATGGCCAGCTAACGTTCCAAGTTGAATATCCGATCCCCGCAGAAGCACCAGTAACAAGAACCACTCGTCCTTTGCAGCGTTCCATTGTTTCTCAAAACGCTCTCAGCTACCACTTGAAACATGGAAGAGAAAGATCCAGCGGGAATTGAACTATCTTGAGAACTGACGAAGTTGAGCCTGAACAGCTGATCAGCTGTGTTCAGCTTGTGGCTTTTCTGTATAGCCACTTTTAATATTTAAAAGCCCGCCGCGCTCGTCGCGATTACGTGTACGGGGTCCGTGTCAGACAGTGTTATGTGTAAGCTACAAGTAACAAGCGTGATGTCTTTATTATGAAAATCTTTTTAGGGTGTTCACCAAAGTGCAGTATCAGCGAGCAGTATTTGACTTCAGCCAAGACGGAGTTTGAGGTCCTCAGGTCCCGGCGAACTTCTGCCCCAGTTTTGAGTCAAGCTTCCGTTGCATAGCCGTTGCGGTTGAAGAAACGTCATTTCCGGCTTCCGAAGCTTGAATTGTGCTGACTGCCCGCAACTCATATCGATTGTTGATACTGACATTCAAGTTGAAGATTACATAAAAACAATAAACACCCTGCCAGTGCCAAACGTATCAGAAATACTGACTATTCAATGGATAAAAGTTTCGACCAAAACGTTACGTCTTCCACAGGTGTCTATCGAGACAAATGTTTGTTATTTCAGACTTCAGTCACCTCGTCTGCACAGATGTTCAACCAGTCAAGTAAGATAAAGCGCCAGACTTTAGACTGTTTCATCGCCATCGGCATCAGAAATCTTGATTTTCCACCAAAGAAGCCCTTCCTTCCAAACCGCATAGTTTTCACCTTGACAGTCGCAGCTTCGGTCGTCTTTGTATTGTTGCTCTCCTACATCCCAATATGGCTTCCTTGAAGCTGTCTCTGACGCTGTGCTTGATTGCGGCGGCCAGCTTGTTCGAAGCAGCCAGCACCGGGAAATCAAAGAGCAAGTCCTCGGACATCTCCGTATCCAGCCAGGACAATGTCCGATCATCGCTCGATGGATTCTCCCTTGATTTGTACAAAGCCCTGAGTGGATCATCCGACGCCGCTTCGACCAACTTGTTCTTCTCTCCTCTGAGTATCTCGTCGTGCTTGCTTCTCGCTTATGCCGGTGCTAAAGGAACAACCCAGGACCAGATCGCCAAAGCTCTTCGCCTGCAAGGCTCGTCCCCGGATACAATCATAGACCATTTCAGCACGGCCTTTTCCGTCTTCTCTCCACCTCAACCCTCCTTCGATGGCGAACTTCCCTACAACCTGTCGTTAGCCAACCGTGCCTACATCGAGAAGACCCTAAACGTCAAGAAAGACTACATCAACACCATATCCAACAAACTCAACAGTACCGTTGGCGTTGTGGATTTCCACACGAAAGCCAACGCGGTCCGACAGGAGATCAACAAGTGGGTGGAAAGCCAGACTAATGGGAAGATCAAGAACTTGCTACAGCCAGGTACGATCGATAGTTCGACATTGATGGTTCTCATCAACGCCATCTACTTCAAAGCGGCATGGGTCAATCAGTTCGTCGAGGGGTTTACCACGAAGGAAGATTTCTTCAACCTGAAAGGGGTGAACTCGAAGGTCGATCTGATGAATATCAACGGGAAGATGTATCAGTATTTCGATAATTTGGAGAGTTCAAAGAACGGCATGCCGGCATTCCACACCTTGGCTATTCCGTACAAGACCGGTGACTTGTCTCTCTTGGTCTTTTTGCCGAAAGAGAAGAAGGGCTTGCCGGCTTTGGAGAAGGCGCTGACGGCGGCCAACTTGGATGTGGTGTACAAAGGGATGACGGAGAGAAAAGCTAATGTGTATCTGCCGAAGTTCAAGGTGGAGAAATCCTTCAACTTGGGAAGTACGTTGCAAAGTCTGGGCGTCGAAAAGATGTTTAACGACGCGGACTTTAGTGGTATTTCGGATTCGCCCATGCGAGTTTCCGCAGTTGTCCACAAAGCCTTCATCGGTAAGATCATGAACTCTGGTGCTCGAGTGAGAATGTAGTTAGGTTGAGGTCTATAGTTTTCATTCCTTTTTCTCCAGAGGTAAACGAGAAAGGGACAGAGGCGGCTGCCGCTACCGCCGCAGTGATGACTCGCACCGCCATGTTCATCGAACGTGACATCCTGCCTCCGGTGGAATTCCGCGCCGATCATCCGTTCCTGTTTGTCATTCGCCACGAAAAGACTGGTCTAATCACGTTTATGGGCAGAATTGCTTCGTTTTAGTTTTACTCTCATGTAATGCTATACGGAATATTGTTCTTCTGCTCAGCTTAGTAAGATTCATCGGGCTAGTTTGCCAACCTTGCTCTTACTTCGATGAGGAACAAAATCGGCTTTGTTGATTGGGGAAATCACACAAAAAGTCAAACACCGGCTCACGCTAAATGCCACGAACAAAGTTCACAGAAAGAGCTACCGCAGTATTGGGAAGAGCCCTTCAGTATCCCTGCGATCTCTATAAACACCAAACAATCCCTGACGTTCGTAATATGGGGATGTATACGACTCGGCGTCTAAGGTTTTCTTTATTCCTTGAAGCGTCACAAGCATGGCGAAACCTCGGCAAGTGGTTTTTCCTAGCCGAGGAGAAGGCTGTGGTCTCGCCTTATGTACGGAGTTACTAAAGGGAAAAGGTGTGGGATTTTCGTTCTTTGCTATGTATCTTCTGTTTTCGGGCTTCAGCTCGACAAAGCCGCTTAGGAATCTTATGGGACATGCAGGCGACTCAACAGCATTCTCACCTACACTTACCCTCCCTGAACATGGACAGCCGCCTCACCGAATCGAGTCTTTGGGAGCCGCCAAAGTGACTAAACAATTTTGGCTTGCAGCTATATTCTAGCTTCTTCGCCTCCAACCTTATTTCCTCGACGAATAACCTGTCTAGTTCCCAACAAGTATTATGCCCACCTTGACGCTGGTGCGCAGGGCGACACTAAAATTGAAATGACTATTGCGTTCAACCTGCAGAACCAAGTCAAGCAAGGAGGGGACACACTGGCCCGTTTCCAGTCTGTAACTATTATCTGTCGTCCTGGCTCAACTATCAACGGCATAGTTGCTTTTAATATGTCTTTGGCGAATCGTGGTTACATCGAGCAAACTCTAGACGTCTTGGCTTCGTTTACGGCCTGGATTACGACCATCCTCAACAGCACAGTTGGACTGGTTAATTTTCGGATTATTTTGAGGCAACGAGACATGAGATCAATCAGTGGGTGGTAAAACACATGAACCAAAAGATTCCGGCTGAAACGGTTAACTCTTTCACGGCTCTAGTCTTGGTCAATGCAATCTGTTTTAACTGCATGGGCCGTCGAGTTCCAAAGCGCAGTTCAACACCTTGCCGGCCCCGAGAAGCAAAATGGATATTATGATGCACAAGATTAATAAAGAACCTGTTTTACTTTGAAAACTTCGCCGCAGAGCACTGGGTTCTTCTGCCGTTTCAGATGCCAGTGCTCCCATTCGAAGGAGCGCAGTTCTCGTTGTTGCTTTTCGTGCCGAAAGATGTTGCTGATCTAAGCCCGCTCGAGGGCGCGTTCATGTCGATAATACCACTGGACGTCATCTTTAGCAAGACGACGAAGCGTATAATCGCTCGTCCGTCTTCGGCGCAGTTTACCATCTCGTCGTTCAAGATGCCCGCAGAAGCCTTACAAAGTCTCGGCATCAGGTAACTATTCGACTCAAATCAAGCGGATCTGTCTCTAATCTCGCTAACAGGACCTGTGCACCTCAGAAGAACAGGTGGAAGGCTGATGCGTCCAGCCGTCACTTCCTCCTCGGTACATCTACCACCTCCAGTTCCACCGATGTCGCCCATCGATGCAGTCAAACGATCCCAATTTATGCCCAACTCATCAGATTCCCGCTTCCATAATCGTGATATTCGTACATTAATCAACATCAAATACCGATGTTTATTCCTGCCGGAATTTCCATTAATGACAGAACTTTATCAGAAGCAGGTGCTGGTGGTCATGTATGGGCGGCCATCGCCGCCATA